>JBAMBP010003139.1:0-39490 GCA_037044515.1 Phortica magna | reverse complement strand
AAATGCAAAGTTCTAGCTGTTAATATTTACGAACAAAAAAGTTTTTCTAACCAAAAGCAATCTCAATAGAGGGTCCTTATTGACGTCCAAGATGATTTAAAAAAAAAATTGAGGTGATACCTTTAAAATCAAAGCGTTTTCTAAAAGAAAACTTAATAAATTTCTTTGCCTGTAAGCAGCCCGGCGAACAAAACAAAGTGAACATAAATGTAAATGAACTATGTTAATAACATGTCAAACTGGGTCAAATACATATGAATTTATAGCTAAAAATCTGTTGTTGTTCAAAATCGTTAAGGCAGGGCTTACAGTGCTGTTGTTGCCAATAGCTAACAGTGGTGTCGGTATATAGAAAAAACGGCGTTTCCTTACAAAGTACTGCTTTAGTTACAAAAGCATTGCTGTTGTATAAAAAAGGGTAAAGTATTGCTCAAAGCTCATCTTATGAAAAAATTATAGTTTGTTAGTCTTTTCCGGGTAAAAATTCTGATATTTGGATGGTGGTAAACAGTTTTGAAGAGATATGTTTACTAAGCTTGCATACAAAACTCTAACCTTTTCCCAGTTTAGGAGATATAGCAATTTAAAAAAAACAGCTTTTTGAGAGAAAATTGAAATGACTGGGAAAAATTCCATCAAACTTGAAGTAGCACATGATCAACCGAGTCTACCTTCCTAACTTCATGTCTGTAGCTGTTATAGTTTCCGAGAACCATTGGTGTGGATGTATGGACATAATGGCTATATCAACTCGTCTTGTCACTCTAAACAATACTATATATACTTTATTGTGTCCTATCCTTTTCCTTTTGGGTATCTATTCTCAAGTAGTTTTAAGATTTCTTGTTTATATTCTTGTGCAGTAGTAATGCTCAACAGCTCGTGAGAGTGGCCTCACCTCTTTCTATATTTTAATACTCTTTATAGCAAAGTAGTTTTATATTTTCTTCTTTAAAAGACAATTCCATTTCGTAATGTTACTGTCAGTCAGTCATTATTGAAAAAACTTAAAAGTTTTTATTATTTGGTGAAGATGGCTGTTCAAGCGGCAGCATGAACATAAAAATCTATTATCGCGGACCAGCTGCTGATAGACGCCGAGGCTATCTGGTAACCGCACGATTGTCACATGCAGCGATACTTTGTTTGCTTAGGATCGACAATACAGCAGTAAAATTTGATAACGGCTACACACAGGTCCACGAAGGCGAGCAACAAACTATTTTTAAGATAACGCTGAGAACTCAGCGATAGCATAAATAAATTTAAGACCAACGCAGAATCTGACAAACTCAGCGATAGTACAAATAGGAATAAGATAACGCTGCGCATTACAAACTTAGCGATAGTATAAATAGGATTAAATTAACGCTGCGCCTTACAAACGCATCATAGCATTAAGGGTTGAAAATATTTGAATAAAAAGATGCAGCTAGCTAGAGCTGCGTCTCAGAATATCTTACATCACGAAGTGGTCACACGCGTTTTGGTGTATACAATGGCTATCATCGACTTGACAACAAGAGTAGTGCGATCAACTAAAATTAGTTAAGAAACATCTTGTCATCCTGATCAAGAATATATATACTTTGTATAGTCGACCACGCCACCTTCTGGGTGTTACAAACTTCGTGACAAAACTATAATACTTTTCACTTCGTGAAGAGTATGAAAATATTGTCAAAGCGATATTTAATTGTGAAGTAATTAACAAAACTGTATAAAATCCAAAGGATTTTTTTTCATAAATATGATTGTTTGCAAGCCTGTGAGTTCTTCAAACGTTAAAAAAAACACTTTAAACGTGCGCCATATTTGAATATATCCCGAAAAAGTGAGAAGATTCCTTACAGGATATTGACTAGATGACAAAAGATTAAGCCCCTTCTTTACCCCTGTGACCAAGCGTGGTATTTTAAAGACCTCCCCCTAAATCGGTAAAGTAATTTGGTAACGTTCCCTAAAATGGCAAAATCGAATTAACAATTCTCTTAACAAAACTTATTTCTGCAGCTTGGACGGAATAAGCTATTCAGCAAAACTCTTCAGTATTTTAATTATATTTAATTTATACGAATAAAAGGAGACATCTCCGAATATATAAAGTGTATATATATATATATATGTATATGTCTGATTGTCTGTGTCATTACTAACTGCTCTGTCAGTTTGAAAAATATCGTTAAAAATTTTCTTATCTCTGCAGGCAGTTTGTCGGTCAAAAATGAGTTTTTGGCTTGAAAAAAAAGGTGAATTTTTTGAGTTATCGACTCAATATTTTGCATAAAAACTTCTTAAACATAACTCGAGATATAGTGCAAAAATGATCAAGATCGGACTACTAAACGCAGTTTATATGAAAAATCAAGCATGGTTGGATTACTATAGCTTATAGCTGCCATAGAAACGACTTGTCGAAAATGAGGTTTTTGCTTAAATAAACGCTTTGAATGTAAACATATCACCTAAATTTTTTGCACAATAACATCTTGGACGTCAATAAAAACAAAGATTGTGAAAATCAGATGGCTATAGCATATAGCTTAAGTTTTTGTTAACAACTTTTTGTTCTTTAATATAAACAGATTCTTGATCATTGATTTGATCAAGGTCGGGGCACCGTCTATTTAGACAAAAACTTAAAAATGGGATTTCCTTAAACGCAGACGAGATAGAATATCAAAAAATTTAGTTTATTATGATTTCATAAAAGGGTTATCTAAACACAGTGTGGAAAACGAATGGACGGACAATTTTATCGAAATTTCAACATTTAAACTCGGTTGACAAAAAGAGCACCCAAAGAAGAATCTGAAAATAATCAACAAAAATGTTCATTCATATCCATCTCGCTTCGTTCAATGTTTAAATCAATACAGAACAGCATACAAAAAGAATGTCAAAATTACAACAAGCTACGCCAACAACAATTGCCAACGTCGTTTACAATAAATGTGCTTAAATTTGCAACCGAGTTTCAAATGTGGTTATCTATGCCCCGTCATTTTTAAAAACCTATTTGATTCTGAACGGAAACACGATAAAATGATTTTCGAATAAGAATATTTAGGAAAACGCTTGCAAGGTTATACAAGTTTCCGCATACATTTACGATGCTCACAAAACAAATATACATTGTACCCTAAGGTATAAGGTATAATAAAGGTGGTGCAAAAACAGAGTAAAGAAAAGTTATGTACAAGGTGTGTTCAAAAGGTAAGGTTACTTTGTATTTTTAAGAAAAAATATTTATTTACCTATCAATATTTATGTTGTCCCCTTCAAAGTAATTCCCCTCAGATACAATGCACTTATGCCAACGGTTTTTTCCAATCCTCAAAGCACTTCTTATAAGCACTTTTCGGTATAGCCTTGCTCTTTCAGCGATGTATTCTTTATCTCCTCAATCGTTGCTAATCTCCGTTCTTTAATAGGTGTTTTTAGTTTTGGGAACAAGAAAAGGTCACATGGGGCCAAATCCGGTGAAAATGGTGTTGTGTTTGGCTAAAAAATCTCCCACAAGCAAAGATGAGTGAGCAGGGGCATTATCGTGATGCAAAAGCGTTTCTTCGTATTGCTTCTCGCAAACGGCGCATAACTTCCAGACAATACTGTTTATTGACCGTACGACCATATGGTAAGAACTCCTGATGCACCACGCTATGGTAATCGAAGAAAACAGTGAGCAAAACTTTGACAATTTATCGAACTAGGCGTGTTTTTTTTGGTCTTGGCTCTTCTGCCCGCTTCCATTGGGACGATTGGGCTTTGGTTTCGATATCATAACCGTATACCACATGATTCGTCACCAGTTATGACCCTTTTGAGTAAACCTAGGTCGTCGTTGACGTCATTCAACAGCTCTTGACCGATGCTCATGCGACGGTTCTTTTGGTCAAAATTTAGCAATTTCGAAACAAACTTCCCTGACACACGTCTCATGCCCAAAACGTTAGAAAAAATTTCAAGGCACGAGCCAAGTGATATACCGACATCCTCAGCAACTTCTCTGATAGTGATTCGACGATTTTCCAAAACAATTTTCTTCACTGCTTGAACGTTTTCATCAGTTGTTGACGTGCTTGGGCGTCCAGAGGGAGGCTCGTCATTGGCATCTTCGCGGCCATCTTGGAAGAGTTTCTACCACTTGTAAACATTTTTTTACTCAGAACAGTTTAACCGTATGCCACTGTCAACATTTCAAGTGTTACGGAGCACTTAATTTTATTTTTTACACAAAATTTGATGCAAATCCTTTGATCCATATTTTTCGAATCCATTCACTTCTTATTGGTACAGGTGTTTAAAAAGAGTGTACCAACATAACAAAACAAAAAAATCGATAATCGAAAATACGTTGCCCGCGAAATTTGAAAAGTCACCTTACATTTTGAACACACCTTGCATGCAGACGCCACACAGAGGAGTCTTTTGAGTTTTTTCGTTTCAAAAATCATACCTTTTGAACGAATAAACATAATTGCACGGAAGTTTTTTTATTTGAAAGGTAAATCTTAAGCCAAAAAATCGCTCAATGTTTACAATTTTTGGGAGCGACGCGTTTGACAATATAGTCAAAGTTGAAGTTTGTTGCTAGTACCTTAAAACTGGCTACTTTTTAATCTTTTGCATGAAACATATACATATGTGGCTATAAAACTATATAAGTTAACAGACAAGTTATGCTGCGTCGGCTTGCCGACATGAGCCCTTTGCCTGTCTTGAGTACTTTTCCATTTATATCTTTAGCTTAAGTTTATTTTGACTTCTTGACTTTAAAATTAGGTTTGTATCCAACACGCAACGAAGCACATCTGCTTATAATAAATGCATTACTCCGGCTATAGGCAATTCCATCCAAATTAGCGTTTTATTTGCGGGCACTATTTTATAAATATTTTCTTTTTAATTTTGCGTTATTCGATAAACATCTACGTTGAATTTTTTGATAATTATTATTTGTTCTTAAAGTGCGTTTATTTATCACTCATTTATTTGATAATTTGCCATGTGACTTTCTGTCCTATTTACGGACTGCTCATGAGTTGGGAGAATAGACAAATAAAAGTGGAAAAAGACTCTGACAGGGAGGAAAGTAACAAAGACAGTTTCAGCAAAGACTATTTTGACCAAAACCAGGAAATAGGATATTGCCCTCAAAAACAGAACCATTTACCAATTGATCCTGCATTACTTAAAGAGTTAGTTGAAGGCGCAGTTAACAACTCTCTTCGTGAGCAAGAACGGCATTTAAAAATTGAATTTCAAGCGCAACTCAATGCCGTAAGAAATCAGGTTGACACTTTAAGAGTAGAAACTCCTCAGGTGGAGGAATATTTAAGAGTAAAAACTTACCCTAATAGAAAGTGTAAAGTGAAATTAGATATCGTAAAGTCAGTCCCAATGTTCAGCGGGAGCTGAGAAAAACCCACATTATGTGGGAAGACAAGCCCAAAATAGGCATCAGCAGAATGAGCCTGCCCCAAAGCCAACTGAAAAAGAGTCCCAAACGCAGAATCAGGTGCGGCCTATGGAGGTTGATCCATCAAGTTTAGACAGCCAACTGGGAAAGGCCTCAGAATAGTGGCAAAATTGGTGAGGCTCAAAAAGATGGAACACATGAGAACGTGTGTCTGGGCAAAGACGTCAAAGAATTAATAAGATTTCTCAGCAGGCACCCACGCAAGAGGCTGGCAGAACATTTTAATCGACTCTGGGGCGGCAAAAAATTACGTAAGATCCATAAAGGAGTTACAAAACGTAATACCTGACGACACCCTATTTACTGTGTACTCCACACATGGATCCAGTAAAATTAAAAAAAATGGTCAATGAAAATTTTTGGAAAAGTTGCCCCGTTTTTCATTTTAGACACCCTCGACACTTTCGGCGCTATCATAGGCATCGATCTGCTAACGCAGGCTGGTGTAACCCTAAATCTTTGTGGTAACAACATTACCTACGACAATACGTCGGATACATTAGAACACTACTTTTGCGATAACGTGAACATCACACATGTCAATGACATAGTAGTCCCTGAAATAATAAAGAAAGAATTAAAAAAAATGATGATGAAGAGGATAAAAGCATTTTCGACCTCTAACGAGGCATTGCCCTTTAGCACTTCGGTGGTTGCCACAATTTGTACTGAGGATAATGAATCGGTATATTCAAAGGTATATCCATACCCCATAGGAGTTGCAGTTTTTGTTAACAACGAAATCGCACAACTGTTAAAAAACGGCATCAGAAGACTGTCAAGATATACTGTCGATTACCTTTTGGTTTGAAGAATGCGGCAATTGCAAAGGGCAAGTCAGATGCAACTACCATTCACAGCGAACTCTCCTTGTCCTTCACAATCGAAACAACGGACCAGCATTTATATTGCTTTAGGTATCAAGTGATTCTAGAAAAAGTACGTTACACGTTGCATCGGAGACTCCCTATTTTCGGCAACAATACCCGCCATATGATTCAATTCACAGACAAGACAAAATGTGAAACAGATCCTTTGTGACTTCTATTTACCTAAAATGACCAAGTTGGCTAACAAGGTAGTTTTAAGGGAGGGGGACCCCATAAAGTATATATATTCTTGATCAGGACGACAAGACAAATTGATTAAGCGATGTCCGTCCGTCTGTCCGTCCGTCCGTCCTCACCAATGGTTCTCGGAAACTAAACTGATTTTTTTGATATTTGGAACACCATTTATATAGATGAGGGTATGGGCAGGGTATTATATGGTTCAGTATACTCAACTATACCGCCCTTACTAGTTATACCCTGTACATACTGTACCAGGGTATATTGTGTTTGTTTGGCCGAAATGTATGTAACGCATAGAAGGAGGGGAGGGGGACCCCATAAAGTATATATATTCTTGATCAGGACGACAAGACAAATTGATTAAGCCATGTCCGTCCGTCTGTCCGCCTGTCCGTCCGTCCGTCCATCCTCACCAATGGTTCTCAGAAACTATAAAAGATAGAAACTTGAGATTTGGAGGATAGACTCGTGATGCTCGGCAGCAAATCAAGTTTGAACGGTTTTGAGCCACGCCCACTCCTTCCCGCCCAACCTGCTACGCCCACTTTTTGGAAAGGCTATAACTTGAACACCAGAAACGCTAGAACTATGAAAGTTGGTATGTCGACTAAGTATGTAAAGACCTATAAAAATGTATACCCCAAATTTCCCCCCAACCCTTCATTACCCCTCAAAAAGTAAATTGTAAATTACTGTATCTTCAAAACTATAAAAGATACGGACCTGAAATTTTGTATGTAGACTCAGTAAATACATGTCCTTAAAACTGCATACCAGAAAATACCCATTTGTATTTTTGACTACCCCTCAAAGACCACCAAACTTACATTTTTTGTAAATTTTACTTTTTTTTTACAAAAATTTGTATATCTCCACAACTATAACAGATACGAAATTGAAACTTTGTATGCAGACTTCATAGATGTATGTCTTTAAAACTGCATACCAAATTTTTCCCCCCTACCCTTAATAACCCCTAAAATAGTGTTTGCATGTCAAAGCCTACATCTCCGAAATTGTTGAAGGTACGGACCTGAAATTTTGTTCGTAGACAAAGTATATATAACTTCTTAAGACTGCATACCAGAAAATACCATTTTGTATTTGGACTACCCATTAGAGGTCGGCAAACTTAAATTTTGGGTAAATTCCAGTTTATTTTTATTAAAATATGTATATCTCCACAACTATGAAATATACATGTCTGAAATTTTGTATGCAGATTCAGTTAATATACGTCCTTTAAACTGCATACCGAAAAACACCTCTTTATTTCATGGCTTCCCCCTCAGAGATCAACAAACTCGAATTTTTCGAAAATTCCTCACTTTTGACTGATTTTTTATATTTGGAACACCATTTAAATGGGTGAGGGTATGTGCAGAGTATTATATGGTTGAGTATACTCAACTATACCGCCCTTACTAGTTTGAACTTGTATTGACAAGTTCTACCAATTTCCGATTGTACAACCGCTACTATCTCGTTCCATAAAGATATTGTCAACGCTCCCCACTGCATAGTTGTTCAAATGGACAGGTGGAACGGTTCCACAGTACACTAATAAAAATTGTTAGATGTTTTTAAATTGAAAAGAAAATAATCCATACAACCCACGCAATAATACGAGCAACAATAGAATACAATAAAACTATCAATTCAGTCACAGGACAAATGCCACTTTATATACTATTCGGAGTATCTATGAATTTCAAGAAACCATCAGGGATAAGACAGCTAAAGCCCAGCAAGATTAACTCATCAGATGTAACCCAGATAGACAGAACAGGGTAGTCGATGTAGGTGAACAATTTTACTTTAAAAACAACAAAAGATTAGACAATAAGCTGTCCCCAATGTGCTCTGAAGAGAGCATACAAGCAGACTTGGGAACGTCTGTACTTATTTAGGGGAGGGTGTCTATAAGGACAATTTGAAGTAATTGCCATTTCGTTCCATTATCAATTACTACAGATTTGAGTGAATTGTTTCCTGCAGGTTTATCGCGATCATCCTGACCGCAACGAATGCTCGAATCACCGACTTTTCGAAACCAAATTATATTCCCGTACTGGATGGCAACGTTTTGGTGTGGGAACATGGCAATTATATAAGATACTCAACTAACTTGACCGACTTTATGTACATTATAGACGATACTATTAAAATTACCAAATTAGTCCCTCAGTCTCATATGCGAAAACAGCTAGAAGTAGATATAGAACATGCTCGAAATGTATTGTCTTCATTAACGATACACCAGAAGCTTAGATTTTTTGGGGACAGCATTGAAAGTTGTGGCAGGTACGCTTGACGCATCGGACCTTGAAAGAATCAGGACAATTGAAGCTCAACTCATATAATCAAAAAATAGACAATGACTTATTAATACAGAAACGCAAAAACAAATAAACTTACTTACCGATGCAGTAAATAAAATACTCAAAGAAAAGAAGAGCAATTTAGTAGATACACATTTGTATAAAACGCTACTAGCAAGAAACAAACAGATAATCAAAGAAATACAAACCTAATGATCATTATTACCCTCGCTAAATCAAACATAATAAACCTCACCATTTTTTATCACAACGATTTGAAGTCCATTTTACCAAACAGCTCACAGAGGTCCCTATAGCTAGTCTAATGGGATTATCTAACATTAAGACCTTTCAGTCCGATAGCATAACATATAGTCATTGAGTATTCCAAAGTTAAGGTTATCTGTAACAAAGTTTTAATCATCACCGTGGCACACAACAACACTGTAGTGCAAATACACGACATTATAGTTGCTGAATGGGACGATGGAATTATAGCTTTTACAGAATCCGCTGTAACCACATGCGTGACGTTCTGCAAATTGATCTCGCATGATACCTGCGCCCGCTCAGGCGGCTCAGCCATATAACACATGCAGCGCAGTCACCTGGAACCAATCACCGTAGTAGGTGAGGGCATAGTCAATGTGCAAGAGTCAGTGTAGATTATGGACCCATAATAACAATAAAAGGGCTCACCTTATCACGTTTGAACGTACACACGATAAACAGTACCATGTATCGGAACCTTAACAAAGTTAAAAATAAAGTGTCAGACATCGCGGCTTCGTCCCCGCTAAACATGCTGCTGGACACAATAATGTACTCAGTCTTCCACTAATGCAGCGGATGAATGAACATAACCTACATATTATCCAGAAACTCAGAGACAATCTGAGATCCGGCGGAGACCCCATGTTCTGGTTCGCAATTGGAGTAACAATCAGTCTTTCATTTTGTGGCCTCATCATCGTGTACCAATACTGGAGCCCAAAAAATTCTTCAATCAGGTTGAAGGAAGTGATAAACGAGTTAAGCATCATTGAGGACGACAATGGTCTTAAAGGGGGAAAAGTGAACAGGCAAGTGAACTAGCAACCCTCGCACGAACTTAACGAACAGCGCTCAAAATGCTGATTTATCGAATTAGGGAATTGCAACTGTTTTTAGAACGATCGTTTGGGAGCAATAGCCAGACATGTGCTTATGTCGCAAGTGCTGCGCTATCTTTCTAATTATGCTAAGTCGGCTTGCCGACATGAGCCCTTTGCCTGTCTTAAGTACTTTTCCATTAATATCTTTAGCTTAAGTAACGAAGCACAGCTGCTTATAATAAATGCATTACTCCGCCTGTAGCCGTTTATAATTATATTGTGTAACTTGTTGTATTACGCCACAACTTTTTTGTTTTTTCAAGATAAGGGTTTGAAATTTAAAGGTCTTCCTACGTACCTCGACCAAATATCTGTAAGTATTATTGCGATCGGAGCATTCGAACTGGTACCTGCTATACAAATTGAAGAAGAGAAAGAGAAGTATGAATTTTTACCACAATTAACCCTGCCTATAAACATAAAAAGACGCTTTCCTTTGTAAATGTTGCCAGCCATAATAAATTATTTTTACTTTATTAACATATTAAAGACGTCAGAGCGAATCTATCTACACTGTATTCTTCTTCTTATACCCGAAACAGCGCCATTTTCACAGTTTTTGGCGCGAGGTTGCGGCCGTTTTTTTTTTAGGTTCGTAGTGGCAGCTGGAGTTTTACAGGTAGGTAGAGGAATATGTTATGGAGCGTATTATCCAAAATTCGTAAGAAACATTTTTAGAGCTTGTCCACCAAAGTTGAAAAACACCCAAAAAATTAATTGTTCAGAAAACAGCTCCCTTTAAGAAACTACAAATGCAAAAGACTTCATATTTACAATATAACACTATACTATTGATACATAAAAACATAAATTAACCAATAATGATTCGAGTATATTCCAACTCAAAGATGCCAAATTTTCGAAAAATTCAGTATGTTGTTGAAAATTAAAAAAAGGTCAACTTTGAGTGCGTATATCCTCGAAACTATAATTCCAAAGCGTTTTATCCAAGGCGTTCATGAACTTTCGGATTTTTGGAAGCAAAATCGACCTACGACCCCTCTGTGACCGCTACGGCGAACTTTCAGGAAATGTCTTCTTTAGTCTTCTTGAAATCAGACGTGATTGGCTGGCAGCCAAGCACTTGTCAAAGAGTTTGGGTGAATTTTAAGCCGATTATTATAACGGCAAATAAGTAAGAGAGATGTATGACAAGACTCCGAGATATTTAGAAAATGTCAAACGTGAAATTGGGCTATCATTAACTACAATTTCAGGACAACTTCCACGACGTTTAGTGAAGGCACATTTCTCCTCCGAAATCATAATGTTCCACCGCTAAGAATAATGTTCCACCGCGTCCAAGAAACAAATCGATCAACAAAGTCTTGAGATGTTAGAAAAGTAACAACCAAATCAGTGTCACTGCTAAGAATAACAGTGTTGTCCGCATTAGAGGCTAAGCATGAAATTCCATCATCCACAGGAACTGGCAAATCTCCAGTGACGTACACCCTAAAGTCTCTGCTGCACAACCACGATTTAGCGATCAGCCTTACGTACTGCAGTTTTCATTTATTAATAATCCCTATCTCTGGAACCAATAGAAGATTAACCAGTAAGAAATTGCAGTCGAGAGTGCTCGACTTCGACATACCCTGTACCTTCCATTTGTAACGACTGGTAGTGGACGTTGCCAAGCTCACTATTTATTCGAAACAAATTTCATTTTCATATATATACATACATATACATATACACCAATTTCTATTTTTCTAGACCTATTGGCTTCAGAGATGTAACGTTTTTTAATTTTGATTAGTATGGGCGTGGTCACTTCCATTTTATGACCGAATCTTATTACAATCTTTCCCAATAGCATACAAACCAAGCTTCAATGCTGTAAGTTATATGCTTCAAAAGATATACCTATTTAAAATTTTTTCTATACGTGGGCGTGGCCACTCCCATGATTTGCTTCTATCTTCTTGGGTTTCAAGACAGCTTCCACTTCAAATTGTATGTTCTTATCTATAAATAAAAGCGAGAAAATACGGCTTTTGTATATTTTTACCCCAAGTAACTCCAGTTATTTGCCCCTCACCCATAAACTAAGCCCTGGAGAGGCTAACGAAAATAAACTTGGTGTGGATATTTAATATCAGAATCGACCTGCGAATGAATTTTGGTTCTACAAATTAAAGTTGCCGAGGTCGACGCGTTCACACAGACAGACGGACGGACGGATAGTGTAAATCGACTTCTCTTTCAATAGTGATCAAGTTTATATATATATATACATATATTAAACACTCGGAGATGTCTCCTTCTTGGTGTTTCGTACATTTTTGAAGTGCACAAAACTAATATAACCTTGTACTATAAGGTACTGAGTATAAAAATTTGTTACTGATTCTAATAAAGTCCATATGTACTTTTTCTAAATCAAATTTAAATAACTATTTCAAAGTAGTCAGGGTTTCCCAACAGTGCTGAAAATATTCTAAATAATTCTGAAAATTTGTAGTGTTATTAAACAAAACACAAATAGAAATTACCACGTACGCGACGGTTTCTATGAACAATCTCGGCAAACATTTTTCCATACAATTTGTTTTTGTAATTTAAAATTTTCAATAGCGACACCTGCTATTTGCTACAGATCCAAGATCTATTGAAGACCCTTATTAAACATTATAATTTTTATCCTACACAGGGGATTGAACCTCGTTCCTTCTGTTTTACAGTCCATCACTAATCTTTAAGCCACAACAAGCAACCTAAAGATGTTTTATATTTGGTCAACTTTGTTTGTTTAAACATTTTTGGTTTAAAGGAGTATGACAGAAAAAAAATCAGTCAAAACTAAAGTTTTTGTTAGAACAACTTTTTGTTCTTTAATATAAACAGATTCTTGATCATTGATCTGATCAAGGTCGGGGCACCGTCTATTTAGACAAAAGCTTTAAAATGGGATTTCTTTAAAAGCAGACGAGATAGAATATCAACAAATGTAGTTTAATATGATTTCATAAAAGAGTAATCTAAACAAACACAGTGTGGAAAACGAATGGACGGACAATTTTATCGAAATTTCGACATTTAAACTCGGTTGACAAAAAGAGCACCCAAAGAAGAATCCGAAAAAATCAATTAAAATTTTCATGCAGATCATAAAAGTGTGTGCGAGGCATTCATATCCATCTCGCTTCGTTCAATGTTTAAATCAATACAGAACAGCACACAAAAAGAATGTCAAAATTACAACAAGTTTGGCCAACAACAATTGCCAACGTCGTTTACAATAAATATGCTTAAATTTGCAACCGAGTTTCTTATGAGTCTCTGAAGAGAGCATACAAGCAGACCTGGGAACGTCTGTTCTTATTTAGGGGAGAGAGTCTATAAGGACAATTTGAAGTAAATGCTATTTCGTTCCATTATCAATTACTACAGATTTGAGTGAATTGTTTCCTGCAGGTTTATCGCGATCATCCTGACCGCAACGAATGTTCGAATCACCGACTTTTCGAAACCAAATTGTATTAAAATTTTTAAACCAATCTGGCGACATTTGATATTCAATTTATTGATTCAAAGATGAGAAATATACTTTATTTTTGGTCTCGCTGTTAGTGAACAAAAGCAATGCTATGCCAATAATTATGTGTAGGACTGTACACTCTTTGTTCAGTTACAGCAGAATGACTTATTTTCGACTTTTAAACCGATTTTTTTAGGCACCCTCAAAGCCATAAATGTTAATGTATTTCTTTCGACTAGAAAAACCACAATAACGATTTTGGATCGTGTATTTTAGTAGGGATCAGTTTTAGAAGTGATGTTCTCTATGACTAAGCTAAACACTAAAATTTTATGTTGTTGTAGTCGTTTGTTTAAAGACGATGATGGAATATAGTTTTGAAAAAAAAAAGGAAGTTATTTTCGACTTTACCGAAATTAATATACTCTTGCAGACATTTTGCAATCTTCTATCTCTTCTGCTTACTTAGAAATCGCATTTTTAAGGTTTTTTTTACATAGGCGGTGCCACGCTCCTATTTTCTATTCTTATTAAACTTTACAATATATTCTAACACTAATAAAAACATGTAATTGCAGGATGATGAAAAGATGGTTTCTTTTTTTAAAAGGTAACCCAGCCTCGTTTGTTTTCCGCTAGTTTTCAAACGATCATGATTAGAAGTCGTTGTGTATCAACAAGTGTTTTTTCTGTTCATTACAGGGTTGAATTTGTATTTTGGATGACGCAGAGAAAGTAGTTCGAAGTCAGTATTATCAGATACATTGTGTTTCCGTCATCAATTCCAATGCCATGTTTCATCACCATACGCTTTGTGTAAAATTTAAGTTATCGTCGCCGTATTTTTGGCAGATATAACACTTGCAACACCTTTTAATAACTTTGAGAAACGATTTTTTCTTTGAAGAGTCCAAATCTTGTTTTTGTTGATTCAAATGAAATGCTTTCCCTTAATGCCTCTGTGCATGTACTCTTGGGTACTCAGATTGGTCATCTTGAGCTTTATTCCAATCCAACATTCGGTTGGAGTTTGGGGTTGTTATGTTAACAGATTTTACGGAAGTTATTGAAGACAAACTTTGTACCACATTTGCTTTGACTTCGAGCACTTTTCTATTTCTCAACATAGTAAAATTTCCGCTTGAAGAATCTCACATCCAAAGTCAAAGCTTTATATCAGAGAAAGAAAAACTCTCATTTTCCATAACACGCGTGCATAGGTTACAAAATTCGGACGCAGCGCAGTAAGCTCACGCACAGTGTAAGCACACTTGAATGACACCCGAACATGATATTTCGGATGATGTGTCGCTCACGTTTCAGCTTCGTCGGCATGTTGGCGCTCTTGTTTGGAGTTCTTTTGAGCGAAATAATTTAATCAGTTGCTGTTGAGAACTCACTGATGCTAGACTATTTTGGGGATGGCTGAGAAATTACATTTAACTAAAATGTTTTCAGGAATATGGGAGCATCAATTACATTTTATTATACAAGAGTCAGAATTACATTTACATCTTAAAAACTGCAAACCAGATAACGATAATAAAATAATGTCCCTCAAAGGCCTTCAAAAATAAATTTTCGATAGATTACACATTTTTTGGACGATTTTCTTAAATTTATCAACATATTAGTCCTGCCACCATGTGTGCAGGGCATAATATTTTCGCGTAAACTCGATTACCCGTCCTTACTAGTTTCTTATCTAATTATTTATTGTTGCCTGATTTATTACAAACGTTGCTTTTAAAAATATGTATGTGCGAGTTGATTTTAGTTTTTTTGTGTCTTCTCCTGTATTTATACTCTCGCTGAATCTCCTCTTCTTCTATCACCTCACAGGCTGGGTCTTACTACGTTTCATTGGCACTCACACTGGCTCCTACTAAATTTCATTTCATTAGGAGTCCCTAAAAAGAGCGCATTCGAAAAAATATAAATATATATGTATAAACAGAGAACGGCATTGCGTGATCCTATAAACGTTCATACCCAAACAACAGCCATTCGACTCAACCGATCAAACATGCATATGCACATGTTTTCGCTGTTGAGTTAAAATGTGCGAATATTTTTTTATTGTCTGGGTTTATTCATGCTCGTGCTTAAACCGTTCATTCGGGCTTTCGATCGTTCGGCTCAACATCTGATTGTGTTGAATAAAGCAAAAACTTAAAATCAACTCATATGAGTTAATTCATGTGCAAAGTCAGCAGCGTTGCCTCTAAACTGCTGATGTTTGCGAAGGAGGAAGAAGAAGAAACAGAAACCAGTAAGGGAGCTATTTTTTTATATACTCTTGCAAACCAATTTTCCAATTATTCTTATTAGAAAATCGTTTTTATTATTTTTCCAATAAGATTCATATACGTAGCCACGCCCATTTTCTAATTTGTCTTAAAGAAAACAATGTAGTCATACTTCACTACATGTTGCAATCTTGTATCTCGTCTTCTTTCAGAGAAGTCCCATTTTTAAGTTTTTCGCTATATGGGCGGTACCACGCCCTTATGTCCGATTCTTATAAAACTTTGGATTATAGTCAGGCGTTAATAAAAACACGTAATTTCAGAATTTGGTCTGTTTATATTCAAGAACAAAAAAGTTTTTCTAACAAAAACCATCTTTTTGGCAGATCGTTCCTATGGGTGCTATATGCTATAGTGGTCGGATCGAAATAATCTGGGATATACAATGACTGGACATACCTGAAGAACTTCTGCGTTTAAATTTTTTCGATATGTTTAAAACTTTGGAGGAGTTCGCACTGAATCTGACAGACGGACACGTTCGGTACGTCGTGCTGATCAAGAATATATATACTTTATATAGTCGGAGATGTCTCCTTCTCTGCGTTGCAAACTTCATGACAAAGTTAATATACTTTTTTTCGAAGAGTATAAAAATTAAAACAACAAACAATGGGTTGTCGCCAACTAGACTTACAAGTAGAAGACTATAACAACAAAATACACGCTGTGGGCGCTCATACATGAAGCCCGAATCTCGATTCGAAATCGTAATAAATAATTTCTGCATGTACACGACTGATGCGATCGTCAATGTTAGCTGATTTTATTTAACGTTCGTCAGCGTGAGTTGATTTTATTTAAAGCTTAGTTTCGTTGAGTGATTTAACATGAACAAATAATTTCGGACCGAAGGCTGAATAGTGCACGATTGATGTGTTCGTCAGCATGAGCTAATTTTCATTCAAATCTATGTATGGTTCAGTGAGTGGAATTGAGGAAGAATTTCTGCGTGAGTAAATCAAAAAAAAAATGAGTATTTCAGCTCTCTGGTATGTACTATATTTTCCTTTAAATTTTAAATTATATTTAGGGCAGGACACGACTATGGCTTTTATAGGAAGAAAATGGTCACAACATCGCACAATAATCAGCGAAAATGGAGCTGCAGCGTGTATAAGAAGAATAATTCATAGTGGGTACTACCTACTAGGTAGATTCGCTGTGACAGCTTAAATATGTTATTAGTGTGGTGTAACGCCTGACAACCCTATTCAAGCTACCCAACAATAGCTTTCCAACACTAAGAAAACATATGACAACAGCGGAAGACGACAGACAGACGACAATGAAAAGAGAAGAGCATTCAAAGT
Organism: Phortica magna; assembly: GCA_037044515.1. NCBI lineage: Eukaryota > Metazoa > Arthropoda > Insecta > Diptera > Drosophilidae > Phortica > Phortica magna. Next base: position 22,354 of record JBAMBP010003139.1, on the reverse strand, counting down.
TAAACTACAAAAGTGAAAAGCCGGAATCACGATCAGAACGCAACTAACCATCAAAGTCTTGTGTTGAGTACGAAGGCAACGACGCAAGAAGGGAATTTAAGTTTGAACACGACGGTGAGGAGACGAACTCACAAACTACAATTTAACAACGACGAGAAACAATGTTCTAAACGATGTTCTAACGACGATCTAAGCGAAGATTCCAAAATTCCACGTAAGTGTTCAACGACGCATCAAACCAATTCTATTATTCGTAATCTAAAACCGAATTTAATATAACTTTGAGCTTTTGTTCATAAAACTACAAAACAATATATTAAATCCTACAATAATGTAAAAATATTTTATTATGGTTTGTAAAACTTACTAAGGAAAGCATCCTGTAATATTTATAAGCAGTGTCAGACTACTCTTCCTCTTCTTTATTTTGTATGGCAGGTACCAATTCCTGTGGTCTTATCGCAATGAAACTTGCAAACATTTGGTCTGGGCATAAACTAATAGTTGTGAAATTCAAGGCCTTTATCTTACAAAACAGAAAAATTTATAATTTTTAAAAATTTTTCTTTTCCTTCTGTATTGAATTGGTGGGATCTTCCTCTCTATATTTTTGAGGGTATAATATCACTTTTCTTCGCTTTTATAAACACGCCTTTTATTAATAAATTTTAATAATGTAAATAAATTTAATTATATTACCTTGTGGCTGAATAGGTTGGTCGTCTGGGTGCGTCCAATTCAAAAATGCTACAGCAAACCAATTGCCAACCAGTGGTCCTTGAACCGAAATATAATGTCGTTGATCATTCGATTCAAAGTTTAGGCCGTACACTTGGAATCTGTTAAAATTTAATTATACTGAAACATTAACAAGTAACCATAAGATTTACAGGAAAACATTAGACCATCTGAAGTTCTGATAATTAAGCCGCGTATCAGATCTTACAAAGTAAGCATATATGTATGTATTTCTGCATCTAAAATTGTGAGCTTTTCATAAAATTTGAGTATCAAACAAGCCAAGTGAAAACGAAAACTAAGCAAGTGTGATTGACATTTTCTCAAAAATAAATGCGGCTAGTTTCGGCTTGCGAATACCTTCGAATGTGAATAATACATACATATGAAAAGAAAACCACAGAAAACTTCTCACTTCGCTCGGTAAATACTTTTACACCAAATGTGCACTTGTCAGCGTTTAGATTAGTACTGATTCGTCCAATGCGGACATCGCTTTATTTATACTTATAATCCCTTATACAAACACTGTGTTTGTAAGGTAGCAGCGTGGTGTTTAAATTCTATTGGTTAATTTTTACTAATAACTATGTTATCCTAACATTGTTTTTGTCTGTAAAACAACAGTGATCTTAAATGTACATCTGTCGCTTATCTAAATTCTAATTCCCATTATATGGCCATTATATGAAAATTGTAACGACTCAGGGTAAGGACCGTTCTGCTGCAAGTGCTCATATCTGCTGCAGCGGCAATTAGTGCAATGCACTACCTGAAAATGAAGTGTTTTTCCACGATAATTGCCAAGTGTCCTGTATTGGAGCCTTATCGTCGTTCGCACACCGCAAGATATCTAATGTTCATATATGAATAATATCCGGACCAGACTTTGGCAGATAACTCTTTATGTTCAGTCTTGAGCACTCTGTAGAATCTAAGCATTTAAAACTGATTCACAGTTTACTATATAACAAACATAGAATGAAGACACAAATTTAGTTGAAAATCCATGTGCATGTAGGCTCATAAACCACTTGCTTTTATTTCATAACCATTTTTTCAAAATGTGGCAAAGTTGAAATTCGGAAAGAGCACCCCGAAATACATAAGAATACCGATTTTTCAAAACTGCCCTAAAACTTTCCAGGTAAAACTACCAAATGGCTGGACTATCAATCGGAGCCAAAGCAAAAAATTTGTTCTAATTCAATTCGACATTTACAATAAAAAAAAAAAATAAATTACAATTTGTTTCCTATAAATAAAATTTATCAAATATCAAGTGTTCCTATGTCGCCTGCTGTAGCTTAGTTGGACTATGAAACAGCCCAGAAGGATAAAATGTCAAGGTATTCCCGAAGAGGACTTTCCAAAATGCTTTACCAAAACCCTCCCAAAAACCCCCTTTTTAATTATCGAACTTTCAACACTTTCCCTTCAATATTTTTAGAAGCTAGAAGGGAAGGGCAAGCTTTTTTTGGATGGTTTGAGAAGCGAGACGGGCAGCACTTATCGGCCTGAACAGCAATATCTCGCAAAAGATTCGGAAACAATAAGAGAACGAGTCCGCAAAGACTTCCAAAAGATTCGCAATCGAATCCGAAAACGATCCGTAAGTATCCGCTTACCTGTTTGAAGCGGTTTTGTGCCACCCATACACCTCCCTCCCCAACCAAGACCGCCCACTTTTTGAAAAGGCAATAACTCGAACGCTAGAAGCGATAGAAACATCAATGTATCATGAAATGTATGTAGAATCAGTAAGTGTAGCTCTACAAAACTGCATACCAAAATTCTTCCTCCATTCCTTTCATTTCCAATTGAAAACGTGTTTCTTTGTTAAATTCCTATATCTCCAAAACTATTGAACGGTACGGAGCTGACAATTGGTATGAAGACTCAGTAAATCACATCGTCTTTAAAACTGCATATCAGAAAATACCCCTCTCTTTTATGGTTACGCTTAAAGAAAGGCAAACTAAAATTTTACGTAAATATTCACATTTTTACCGATTTTTTTTATATTTTGAGTACTATTGAAATAGGCGATGGCAAACGTACAATTTTGTGGCACCTCCTACGATGTATTTTTTTGTCATTACAAGTTTGCCTATTGGGCTATTATTTCAAAAACAAGCTTGCAAGTGTGTGAAGAAAATTTTTTTTTGGACATCTTGAGCCTATTTATATTCGTAAGTGTTTCATAATATTTTAAGTGTATTGACAAGCCGAGCAACTCACTGCAGAACTCTCATCCGTGAATATGATCTATATCGGATAAGGAAGATCTCTAGATACAAATTTTTAATTATTAGTTACAGCTGCACACAAATACTAAATAGATTTCCACACACTTTTGATCTGATATATTTCTAATTGTTTGGCAATGGAATTGATCTCTTAAAGTCACTCATGAAATTCTTGTCTATGATGTTGAGATTTGAATCATTGCATGTGTCCTTTTTTAGTGTTATTAGACGACCCAAGGTATTTGCTTCCCACATAATTTATGGCCATTGATGCACTAGTATAGCATCTATACCACAATATATACAATATTTAAACTTTTTTAATAGGGACATCGCTCAAATCGTGATTACTAACTGTTTTGACTGCAGCTGAACATCATACGATACTTCCAATAACTTAAGTGGATCTTTTATCCAAGATTTGTAAAATTGAATCTTACGTAAAAGCGTGTATCTAACGAAACTGTATTGATACCTCCGCGAATTCATATGTAGTCTTAGTTCTAAAAACAAATTAAATTTCTTTTCGCTCGTGCAGCATACGGTTACAATATTTTACAGTCAATTTTGAAAAATACGGTGCATTATTATTTCACAGTGTTTTAAACAAATTTGAACGCAGAAATTCTTCATATATGTATGTTTAGGCATTGGAATATTTCAGAACTATGTTGAAAACGTTCAAAAATGAGGTTTTTGCTTGAAAAAATGAGTTTATTTTTGAGTTATAGACTCAAAATTTTGCACAAAAACATCTTTGACCTAAATAAAAAAATATTGTGCAATAATGGTCGAGTTCAGCTGACTATAGCATATACATAGCTCTAAAATCCTTGAATCTTTAATCCTTGAATATATTCCAGAGCTCGCAAATAATGGTCCACCAATTTTTTTTCACTGTCTGCTCACGATCAAGACATGAAAAAACGAAATTTTGTCGCTTTTGCTCTGAATTGAACACTTATTTTTGTTTCTCTCGGGATTCTGTTTCGTGCTTGACTGTGAAAAAAAAACCCGAAACTGGCTTACAATGATATCTTCCTTCCACAAAAGTGTCAGCAACTGAGCAAAATGTCAATTAAAAGTGTCTTTTTGTTGTTGTTGCCCTATGCAATTGTTGCTTTTGACATTTCGTCGTAGGCATAAAATGAAAGAGGAGGAGAGAAAGAGACAACGAATTAAAAATCGGGAAAAAGTGCCACACATTCTAGTCCACCAAGCAAACAAAAGGTGATATTACCCATTCGGTTACGGAGGCTGGTATGCGGTCATCGTCGTCATATAACAGAAAACCATCACTCAAAATCCGCTATACGTATAACAGCAGCGAAACGTACCAAAAACCCAAGCTGTGTCGCTCCTTTTGCAGTGAGCGTGGAAAGCTTTACAAAAAGAAATGCTGCACTTCGACGAAGGGTTTGGGGAGGGTTTTTTGTTTATGATAAAAATAGAACTAACAAGCAAATGCGCAGTTTCTGTTTCGTCGACTCTATTCTTATTCATAATTAAGCCCACTTTTGCTACTGTCGCTGAAAGCTTAAATCAACCACTACATGTTTTTAGCGTGAATGTGACTTCAAAAGGAAAAGGAAAAAAAGAAAAGTTATGTTTCAACAAAGTTGTGGTCATAAAACCAAAAAAAAAAATCTTGTTGAAAAATCGTTTTTACAACTTTCCAATTAGAATCATATTCGTAGCCACGACCATTTTCTAATTTGTCTTAAAGAAGGCAATGTAATCAAACTTCACTACATTTTGCAATCTTGTATCTCGTTTGCTTACGAAGAAGTCCCATTTTTAAGTTTTTAGTTGTAAGGGCGGTACCACGCCCTTATGTTCGATTCTTATAAAACTTTATAGTTTATAGTCAGGCATTAAGAAAAACACGTAATTCCAAAATTTGGTCCGTTATATTCCAGAACAAAAAAGTTTTTTAAACAATATCCTGTTTTTTAACCGATCGTTCCTATGGGAGCTATATGCTATAGTATCTCGATCTTGACCATTTGTAAAATTTTGGGAGAAGAATGAAGTTACAAGTCAATTAGTTAAGAAACAAAAAGTTTGCTTACAACGATTGAAACTTTGCTTCTCTTCCTCCTCTTCATTTGGTATGGCAGGTACCAGTTTGAGATGTCCGATCGTAATGAAAATTTCAGGCATTTGGTCACACAAAACAACAAGTTTAAGGTAAATTAGTACCAACAGCCAATGGAATCGGTAAGATAAATAAATTACTATTCTAAACATCCCAGTAATGTAAAAATAAATACAGCTAAAAATTAAGTGGAAAAAGTTTTGGAAACGACTGACCCTATATTTCACAAAGACAATAGAAAACGGGTCTTCGATATACGACTTAGTAAGTATTTCTCAATGTTCTTCAGCAAACACAAAAAGCAAAATTGGAAAACTTGTTAATTATAATATACTATACAAAAAACCCATCGTGACGTAACACCTTGATAACTATGTATGGCCTTTTGACAAGGGCACATAATCAATGACCACCAAATCGCCTTCTTCGAAACTCCTTGGTGGGTTGTGTTTACTGTCATATCTGGTTTTCCATTTTAATTTTTGTTCGGCAATGTTTACTGCTGTCTCTTAATCTCTATCATTGCTCCGTCTTTATCTTCTGCATTTAACGCCTGAATAAAGCAATTTAAAGTCACCTCCCGCGTGTTGAAATTTAATACCAGCACATTAGTTGTAAAACCTTTGCTGCTTTCTGTTGTGCATTTTAACGCATTTCACAGTATTTGGTTCATTCGCTTCACTTGGCCATTAGCCCGTGGTGTTTATACTTCCAAAATTCTCTGTGAATTCTTTGTGTCGTCTTGTCGTTCCAAAATTGCCGGAGTCATCGTGGCATGTGTTTGTTATCCGCCATCTGGTGGCTTTGGGAACCACTAACTTATTAGCTCCACCGACTTTCCTGTAAAGCCGGCTAGCTGAAATGATATAGTTTGTCTAGACCTGTTTTGCTATGCTTCTGTCTCCTTTTCCGACTAGTGTTTCAACGATTTTTCTGAAGTCACCGTCCTGCATTTGCATTGAGAAAACCCATTCTGTGTCCACAGGTATGACCTTTAACACGTTTTCTCCTCTATTGGAAAAAGCACAGGTCCGGATGTTATTACCTCTTTGAGTTTATTAAATGCCTCTTCGTGTAAAGATTCCCAACTAAATACCGAGTCATTCTTCAGCAACTTACTCAAAGGTTGTGCAATCATGCTATAGCCCCCTACAGTTTTCCGGAAAAACCCTGTCACATCCAAGAATCGACGAATGTCTGTGGCTGTACAAAGTCTTGGAAATTTCCTTATGCACTCCGTTTACTCTCAGAGAGATAGATTGTAAACATCAGATGTATACCATCTATGCTTACTATGTGGCCCAAGAACTTAACTTTTTGCTTCATGAACGAACACTTGGACGGACGAAGTGTCATTCCCTCCGATCGAATTGCCTGTAAAAATTCTTCAAGGCACTCACAAGCCCTTCTCGAACGTAGGTGTGGCTATTGTCGCCTCATCACCATAGCTGGCGATGCTCTGTTGGTGGTTAAGTTCCCTGATGATGTTTGTGACGACTTCCTGGAATACCATGGGTGCGTTGACCAATCCAAAAGGCATGACTTTGTGCTCAAACAGCCCTTCTGGAGTTAAGAATGCTTAATATGTTCTGCTTTCTTACACTTAACGGGATCTGGGTAATATCCATGAGAATGTCATATCCAATGTTGTGTAATACTTGTTTCCCTCTAGTTTGGATGGTTGTTCTACAACAACAGGCATCGGGTAGTGCTTCTTTACTGTTACCGCACTTAGGGCTCTATAGTCGTCGCACTTTCGGCTTTCTTCATTTGCTTTTGCAACCAACACTACTGACGCTGCATACGCAGAGGTGCTTCTTTGAATAACATGATATATTCTTTGAATAACATCGATTATTTCTGACAACTTCTGTCTGTGGGCAAACAAAATTTGATATCTTCTGCTGACTACTACCTTTGTAGTTGCAAACTCCAATTTAATTTCTCGCATGCTTCGATCTTCATACTGTAGTCGTGTTGACATAATACATCTCTGCCTAGTAATAACGCATATGGTAAAAACTCATTTGCTACTTTGCATAGACTTGTTTGTTGTTCCACATCGACTATAGCTCCTCCAAAGCCCTTCAGGCGTTTTGCTGACTTTTCTCTTCTCATGTTCTCTGGTACTGATGACTCACTCAACAAAGTGTAGTCACTTCGGGTATCAACAAACGCTTGATATGTATTTTCACCGATTTTTACTTCTTTTGTAATAGGTGGACATGACTTTGCAGACCCTTGTACTTTTGCCACATTGACGTCTTTCACTTGACAATGCTTATCATCGTGGCCCATTTTCAAACATTTCGAACACCGTGGTTTTTCCTTAGAGTTTTCAAAATTAATTGGAATATGACCATACTGACCTCAATTGTAGCATTTCGTACCCTTATTTAGCTCATTATTTGTGCCTTTAAATTCGGTTGTGGATTCGTTTTGATGACCCTCGCCGATGTGATTTTCGTCAATGGACTCAGATTCGTTCTGATTCACTGCATTATGACCCAACACTTCTTTGAATCTGGTCCGCTTTTCTTCCGGTCACAGACATATTATAACGCTTCAATAGCTCATTTAGTGCCTTGAGTGGGATATTTTCCACAGTAAAATTACGGACACGCAACTATGGCTCACCAAAATAACTTGGAATGATCGCAACTGTTACTTTTGTATATGTTGCTCTGTGTAATTTACTGTTACACATTTATGTATGCCAATATGCACACATGTGGGAATATACATAATATATTTTGTTTAAGGCAACTCGCCGTATCTCCTCTTTATGACTAAATAGCAACTTCAGCAAACTCAAGTAGTGTATCAACTGACACTCACATTTTCAATCCACTACACAAGCCTTACTTGTGTCACATTGGATTCCTTCCCTGTCGCTACAATAGCAACTGAGAACATTTCTGCCTTCTTCTGCCCCTGTTTCTAGCCGCTAAAAAGCTACTCGAAAAATTTCTACCATCGAAAACCAATTTTGCACAAATATCAATTTTACTGAGGTATAAAGAATGTAGCGTATACTAGCTCAAGCTGAACGTGGGGATTCATTACCACTTACCAAAACTAATATTGATTGACAAAATCAACGTACCCAAACTATTCTCGTGCATCTGAATTTTCAAACATTAGCTCCAAAGTATCTTTCTCAAGAATAGTGGGCCGAGCATCCACAGTACATTCCAATTCATCTCACGCGTTGCCTACTTCTCATTTTATTGATAAAGAGGCCGAAACTTTCAGTTAAAAAAACATCGCAATAAACAAATTGTGCGACAACAACAACACCAAGAAGACCAAGACAACCACAGCTACATCAACAGCAACAACATCAACCTTACCACAGCAATCGGGTCTATATCCCGGAGGGCTCCGCTCACACAGCGGCTAAGGATTGCAGCTTTAAGTACGGCCTGCGAATTTTTGCAGGGTAAGCAATACTTTTCGGCTCTATTGTTTAAGATTCTCCTTTTTAGCACCGACGTCGAACGTAACCCAGACCTGGTTTTGTTGCGTTTGTAGTTTTGGAATAAATAAATTTTGGAATGCAACGGTGGGAGATTAGCCATCAATCCACATTGTCTGGCGAGCAACGATAGGATAATAGGGTGCATGGGAATTGCGATAGAAACAGGCGGCCTCTCGTTTTCATAAATGTTTATATTTTAGCTGTAAACAGCATTAACATTAACACATGATGGACATCACTTATTGCAAATCTCCTCAGCAGCAAAAACAGGATACTCTTAGACTACCTTCCCATAACAATCACTCTAGATAGCCTAGCAGACCTTGTGGTGCCAGACAGAAGAGCTTTTATAAATTACAACCAAGCCAACTGACCATAATTCTCCAAATTTGAAGAGAACTTCCTCGAAAATCAATCGCTTCCTGGGAGCATCCAGAAAGCCAACAAACTATTTTCATGCGCCGTGCGAAAACCAATCAAAGGATTCATTCCAGCAGGCTGTATCCGTCATCCTACTCCTATTTTCCACTAGATGCCATTACAATAGCGTAGCATAGAGATCATCTTCACTCAACTGATCTTCATAATGAAGATATTGCTTTTCTTACAGAGTATATCAACAAACATGTTTCACAACATAAATGTAAGAGTTGCCTTGTTCATTATGAGAGACGTCAACCAGATCCCAAAAACTTAAAATAGATTATCTGGAATTAAAATCGCTAATGACAATTGCGCAATCATCTTTAATGGTCAACCAGTGAATGAGAGCTGCTGTACATCAGTTTTTCAACAATTGCTAGAACATTCAGCCTTAGCTGACCGAATAGCTCGTTCGATCGTAAAATAATTTTAAATCGTGAAGTCCAACTCGTTTGTTTCATTCTTATTCATCAACACGCCTTCAGGATGAAGAGAAGCACGACAACCGCGCTGAATGATTTAACAACCTTTATGGCAGATGGTCTCAACAGTGTGAGGCCACACCAAAAATCGGTCAAAGTCGCACTGTACCAAAAAAAGGCTATCGACTTCGTAGACCATTAGTTACTTCGGAATGATATTCAAAACTCCACACTAAAATATGACGCTTTGTATGCCTGCAAGGAAGGAAAGCCTTCGAAGAATTCAGAGAGAAGACCTCAAAACTACGTTAATTAAAAATTGAAGATCACCAAGGTGGGAACTCCCACCTGGCACCAAACTGGTTACATATGTCGATGACCGCTTCATTGCAGCAAGGGGTATTGGCATACCAGACATTAAAAAAAGAAATAAACGCTTACCTCGACAGCATTGCCTCGTTCTTTGAGTCCAAAAAGCTACGCCTCTCGCAAGAAAAATCAACTGCAACCGTCATCACTTCCTGGATGCAAGATGTAAAACACAACTAAAATATCATAAATGGCCATCAGATCCCGACTGCCTAACACCCCAAAACACTGGAGTCACTTTCAATAGCGTTATTAGTTTCTCAGCACATGCGGAAGAGATACCAAAAAAGGCAGCTGCCTGGAATAAGACTCTGAAAGCTTTGGCTAGCACATCCTGGTGGAAGGATAAGAAAACGCTACTTACTACATACAAAGCGATTGGTCGCTCAATCCTGAACTACGCCGCTCCAGTATGCAGTTTTAAGATCTTAAATTCCGAGTGATGGGATTGGAAAATCATGAGAAATGACATGGAAATCATGTTTTATTAATCAACTATCAAATCGGCTCTAATTTTTCCCACCGTGGTTATTATACCCTGTCCTAGTCTCTGGTTATAATTGTTTTGGTACCCTCCGTGTCCGCGTCCATGACAACGATAATTCAAGTGGCCGCGGCCACGACGACCTCTTTGGTTACGATTATTGTACTGGCCACCTTGCCATAGAAGCGAATGTTATTTTGTGTGCCAGTTGAGTGAGTACAACTATTTATAAATTTAGAGATGGCGTCGTTTAGATCATTAAACTAGGCGGACTCCATTATCCATCTTACTTTCTCTACGGCATAGTTTTTATACTCTTGCAAAAAGAGTATATTAACTTTGTCATGAAGTTTGCAACGCAGAAGAAGGGGACATCTCCGACTATATAATGTATATATATTCTTGATCAGCACGACGAGAAGAGTTCAAATAACGATGTCCGTCTGTTTGTCTATCTGTTTCAATGCAATTTCCACCCATAATTTTAAAGTTAGCAAAAAAATTTAAACGCCAAAAATTTTTTTCTTCTGCAGGTAGTTGGAGTTATTGACTCAATATTTTGCACAAAAATTTTTTTGACATCAACAAAGATACCGTGCAAAAACGGTCAAGATCAGGCTACTATAGCATATAGCCTTCTCTGAAAACAGACAAGATACAAGATTGAAAATTGTAGTGAAGTTTGACTACATTGCCTTCTTTAAGAAAAATTAGAAAATGGGCGTGGCTACGTATATGATTCTTATTGGAAAATTAAAAAAGGATTTTCTAATATGAATAATTGTGAAAACGTTTGCAAGAGTATATAAGTTTCGGCATAGCCGAAAATAGCTCCCTTACTGGTTGTCATTGTCTTTACCGCTCTGTCGGAGGTATATTTGTTCGCTACTTAAGTCAGTAGACCGTCTGATATGTACACACCCTTTAAACTTTCCGTTAGCTCTTCCATTTCTTCACTATACCCCTTAGCAGTCTTGCTGATTTGCTTAAGATTCATGAGTTTGGCCATTAATACAGCAACTGATTCACATTTTACTGATGACTTCAGTTAGCTGAAAATTTCTCTTATATTTTACTCGATACCTATTATGAAAGTGCGGGCTGTCTTTTTTAATTTTAGTAACTAAAGCAAGTACGTCCGTGAACGCATGGTTGGCCATTAAAGTCTGGAATAAGTTTTTACACCGATTTACGCTTGAAGAAACAGACTTGTTTTTGTAAACTGAGTTCCTATTACAATATGTGTAACATATATGAGACAAATTAAGTATTTTTTAATACTTAAACCATATATATGAATTACTACGTGAAATGTAGTGGGGGGAGGGGGTCTTTCAATGTACTACAGATTGTCACAGAGGGAGGGGAGGGGGTAAAAAGCGTCTAAATTGGGTCACGTAATTTGGGTACGTTCCCTTATTAGATTTTTAGTTTTGATTAAGTGAAACCTTTTTAGTAGGGCTGCGATTTGAAACTCGATGAATACACATGCAAAAGAGACAGAGTATTCATTTATATGATTTAGCCTGAAAAGAATATTCTCTACTCAGTCTCTCATTACTTGAAATTTATTTATTGTAACTGACGAAGAAACCGAATTGTTTATTTTTTTACTAACTAATTTAAAAACCAGTAAGGACGTTATCTTCGGCCTTGCCGAAGATGTATACTCTTCACGACACCTTTTGTGGTACACCCATTTTATTTTTGGAATCTTATTTCTTTTTGTCCACATAGCCTACAGATCAGTTTTCGTTGTTATACCTCATTGAGTGCCAGATATATGGGAACTATTGGTTTTGGTCATATGTGGGGGGTGCCACGCCCATTTTGATATCAAAATAGCTTTTAAGCCACATTATCAACATAAGTATGAAGATTCAAGTCGATTAGTTAAGAAACAAAAAAGTTTTCCGTACAACGACTTAAACTATGCTTCTCTTCCTCTTCTTCATTTTGTATGGCAGGTACCAGTTCCAGTAATCCGATCTCAATAAAACTTACAGGCAATTGATCTGGTGACACTTAATTACTACTTTTGTAATTTCAGCTCCCTAACTTCAGAAACAAAAAAGTTTCCCATACAACGATTTAAACTTTGCGTCTCTTTCTCTTCTTCATTTTGTATGGCAGGTACCAGTTCCAGCAGTCCGATCTCAGTGAAACTTGCAGTCATTTGATCTGGTAACACTAACTTACTACTTTTGAAATTTTAGCACTCTATCTTAAGAAATAAAAAAGTTTCCCATACAACGATTTAAACTTTGCTTTTCTTCCTCTTCTTCATTTTGTATGGCAGGTACCAGTTCCAGTATTCCGATCTCAATGAAACTTTCAGACATTTAGCCTGGCTACGGTTTATCACCACTTGTATAATTTCAGCACTCTATCTTGGAAAACAAAAAAGTTTTTCATACAACGGTTAACATTTTTTTTTTCTTCTTCTTTTCGTATGGTGGCTACCAGTTCCAATGGTCCGATCTCGCTGGTTCTGACCAATGTGTCATCGTAATAAAATACAATGGTCTGTGCAAAGTTTCAGGTCGATAGCTTCAAAACTGAGGGAGGAGTTTGCATACATACAGACAGACGGACAGACGGACATGGCTATATTAACTCGTCTTGTCATCCTAATCAAGAATATATATACTTTGTATAGTCGGCCACGCCTCCTTCTGGCTGTTACAAACTTCGTGGCAAAACTATAATACTTTTCACTTCGTGAAGAGTATAAAAAAAACTTCTTTAGTACCGTTGTTGTTTGAAATTCGGTGAAAAGAAAAAACTTAAACTAGTAAGTGCGGTTGGGTACACTCAACCATATAATACCCTGCACAAACGGTAGGAGTTGTGACGTCCCAATTAAAAAAAATTGTATCTCTGGCATCGCCCATTTAAATGGTGTTCCAAATATCAAAAAAACGGTCACAAAGTGAGGAATTAAGCGAAAAGTTACGAGTTTGTTGGTCTCTGAGGGGGAAGCCATGAAATAGAGGGGTGTTTTTTTTTGGTATGCAGTCTTAAAGAGGTATATTAACTGAACCTGCATACAAAATTTCAGACATGCAGATTCAGACATATTTCATAGTTGTGGAGATATACCAATTTTAATAAAAATAAACTGGAATTTACTCAAATTTTTAGTTTGCCGGCCTTTGTGGGGTAGTTAAAATACAAAGGGATATTTTCTGGTATGCTTTGACAAGAAAACACTATTTTATGGGTAATTAAGGGTTGGGGAAAAATTGTGGTATGCAGTTTTAAAGACGTATATTTATTGAGTCTGCATAAGGGATGGACATGCTTTAAAATCGATCGATATTTCATTGTTGAAAGTTGTAGATTGATTCGCATAAGTTTTTGCAATCACACTTTTACTAAAAAGAGAAACACTTGCGTTTTTCGGCACTTCGGTACTTCAATTTACCAAATTGAAACAATTTTTCTATTTATTTTTGTTAATTTGACACTGATCAGCTGTTGGTTGTTATATCAGTGATGCACTAGAGACGGACATGCGTTAATCGATCAATACGACATAGTGTACTTGAGTGTTGAAAGTAGACGATTGATTCGTAAAATATTTGGGAATCACAATAAGAAAAGACAAAAATCTATTATAAGTACACTGTTTTACTAAGTATTTCAATTTGATCTATTTGTATGTTTTGTGAGGTGAACAATGCCAGTAATTGAGAAAGGTAGGTAAAATAAGAAAATAACAAATACATTAATACATTTTCGGTACACCGTTTGCCGGCACCCGAAGCATGGGAAGAATAGATGTAGTCGCGGGAGTCAAAGAGACGCCCGGATCCTCCATCGAGTAAACGAGAAGAATAGCTCGTTCTATGGCTCTTTCGTAATAGGGTGGGTCATTGCTACATCTCGCACTCACATACATAACCTTAATTATTAAAAGTACCTACTGAAATAGAGAGCTGCACTCACGAAACAAAACCCATTCAACAAAAAAAAAACGGTTGGAAAAAAACGGACAGTAATTATAACTGCCAGGACTTTAAGTTAAGCTCAGACATCAGGGTTGATAGTTGTTGAGATACTTAGTCATACGGGGTCATAGATGTTAATGACCCGTGCATGCTTTATCTCCACCCTACCAATGACTTACGTTAATAATTAACGCTAGTCCCTATTGAGAATGCCTACCACACTTTGAACATCTCTATGTCACTAGGAATATAAAAATGATTCATCAAATCATTTTTTATAACATAACAAAGTTATTCATATAAGGTCCGTACCTTTTAATGAGGTTTGTAAGATGTAGTAATTAACAATAAAACACCTTCTTAAGGGTGTAATGAAGGGTTGGGGGGAAAATTGGGGTATGCAGTTTTATAGGTTTTTACATACTTAGTCGACATACCAACTTTCATAGTTCTAGCGTTTCTGGTGTTCAAGTTATAGCCTTTCCAAAAAGTGGGCGTAGCTGGTTGGGCGGGAAGGAGTGGGCGTGGCTCAAAACCGTTCAAACTTGATCTGCTGCCGAGCATCACGAGTCTATCCTCCAAATTTCAAGTCTCTATCTTTTATAGTTTCCGAGAACCATTGGTGAGGAGGGACGGACGGACGGACGGACAGACGGACGGACATGGCTTTATCAATTTGTCTTGTCGTCCTGATCAAGAATATATATGCTTTATAGGGTCCCCCTCCCCTCCTTCTCTGCGTTACATACATTTCGGCCAAACAAACACAATATACCCTGGTACAGTATGTACAGGGTATAAAAATTGAAAACAAACATTGCTTTTCATCCCATACAATAAAAAGAAATACATAATGAAAAAGGAGAGAAAACCACCAACAATATTGTAAAATCCGAACACTAAAAAAAAAAAATAGAAACAAAAATCAAACGAGCAGAGAAATTCTTTAAGTCTAGATTTTGGTACCTTACCATATGCTTCTACTGACTCAGATCAGTTGTTAACATCATGGCGACATCATTAAATTCTGAATTACTTTCGATTTAAATAAGAGAAGTCAAATTTCTTTTGCGTTATATCCATATCGATATACACTTAGCTTTAAGATTTAATTATGAATTTAAATGAGTTGGACATTCTTGGAATAGGAAACTATTCTTTTAGTTTTTTTTGTTTAAGTTAGACTGTAAAGAAACAATTATTTAGTTGTCACAACAAATTCTTATTGAATAATTATATGAATAACTTTGTTGTTATGTTATAAAACATAAATTGCTGAATTATTATTATAGCGTTAATTAGTAACGTAAGTCATTGGTAGGGTAGGGTATAGCATGCACGGGTCATTAACATCCTATGACCCCGTATGACTAAGTATCTCCAACAACAAACAACCCTGATGTCTGAGCTTAACTTAAAGTCCTGGCAGTTATAATTACTGTCCGTTTTTTTCCAACCGTTTTTTTTTTTTGAATGGGTTTTGTTTCGTGAGTGCAGCTCTCTATTTCAGTAGGTACTTTTAATAATTAAGGTTATGTATGTGAGTGCGAGATGTAGCAATGGAAAAGTGTACGCAATGATACGACCGCTTTTGATCGAGTGCAGGGCTTTTGCAACACTGAACTGCGACAACAGTTCGTTAAATTTCATACAAAACAGCGCGACTGTCGCGACCATTACACCACCAGATAATCTTTCACCAATAGACGGCAGATTAGCGTAGGATGTCTTTGGCCAGAATCGAGCCGATTTCTTTTCCTTGCAAGTTTTCTAAATGGTAATAACAATTTCCAATTTTTTTTTCGTAGCCTACTCTTTATAAGTCTTGGAGCTAGCTTCGCGTTTAAATTTTTTTGTGAAGATGCTTAGGGTGAATTTTCGTCTAAGCACTTCTTGACCTTCTTTATAAGAGACAGGGTTACAACGAAGATTATACTGAGCTACATTACGATCATAAGCTTTACGCATATTTGCTTGGTTATCTTTACGCAGTAGCGCGATGTTTTGAGTGCGACATAAGGGAACAATAGGTTCTTCTAGCAATTTTAAGTTTTTGAGAAGACGATAATCTGACCCATGTGTAATCATATCTATACCAAACAGAACTTTATACGGAGAACAATCCAAAGATTGGTGTAAAGAGCCTCGTAATGAACAAGATATGCCGGTAAGATGATGGTCGCACTCAGTTTGGTCTTGTTTGAGATCCGATCGCACTGCCGTTAGCAACGAGTGACTTACTCGCTCTGCCGCATTACTTTGGTTAGAGTTCAGAGCTGTATAAAGATGGGTGATTCCCAATTCAGTCAGGAAGGCGTTAAACTCGTTTGCCTTAAATTGCGTGCCATTATCGTTAATGATTACTTCTGGTATACCAAACCCGTGATAAATAGTTTTAAATAAGTACTCTTGAAAGGCCTTGGAAGTAAATTTTTTTAAGAGGTGCAAGGGGTGGTATTTACTAAAATGATCGAGTACTATAAGCATACCTATGTGCCCATCTTTGCTACGCGGGTATGGACCAAGCAAACCTATATATAAACGTTGAAACGGTCTACAACTGGGGCTTTGTTCTCCCATTGGGGGACGAAGTGTATAATTAGGTGATTCGGCTTCCTTACAAGTCTCGCATTTTCTGATGTAGTCTCGCACATCTCGGGCTAACCCAGGCCAGAACAAAGTTCAGTGGAGTTTTTCAATGGTTTTCTGCATGCCCCCATGCGAGGATACTAAGCTATCATGTGCTTGTCTCAATACTTCTGGTCGTAACTGCTCAGGGACCCAAAGTTTCCAGGAATGCTTTTCTTGCTCTTCTATATCTGTAGCGTGCTCAGTACGCATATACAACTGATTATTTTGTATTTTAATGTCTGGAAATCAATCAATACTTGAGCCTACCTCGAAAGCTGCAATTTCTTCGTCGTTCAGCCGAGAAAGGGCGTCGGGGAAGATGTGATCTTTCACTTTCGTTGTGATATAGTGAATTTAAATTATTGGTCCCTGAAAATCCATCTTGCAAATCTACACAATACATTTTGTTGCCGCATGAGCCAAACTAGACTCGAGTGGTCAGTTATTTCTTCGAATTCCTGAAGTTCAATATAACATCGAAATTTATCGATCGCTAAGATTACCGCTAAACATTCCCTTTCTGTAACACTATAATGGGGCATTACACAAGCTGAAAGGAATGACTTTGAAGTAATATGATGGACTTCCAGGCACCGTAAAAGCAGTTAACGCCTTCGAATTTTCATTCAAGGCTATTTGCCAGTAAGCATTTGGAAATAATGTTAGCTTTAGGAAACCAATTGAAAATCCCATCTATTCTCGGTAAAGGATAAGCATCGTTTTTCGTTACTTCGTTCGATTTTCGAGGGTCAAAACATAAACGAATTCAATTTGGCTTAAGTACGAGTCAAACAACATTGACAAACTCCATGCACTGGTAGAGGGTTCCATTACGTTCGATCTATTTCGGTCAATAATAGCATTTCAACGTCCGGGTTTACAGGGTAGAAGCGTTGCAAAAATATTTTTAACTAACTCTAGTTGTTGCAATTGAAAGTTGGACAATGGATAAGAACTTTCATCATTTGTCCAATTGTCTTCTGTTTGGATCTCAAGCGAACTGATGATAGTTGGGGCAAGCGCAAAGACTTTCCAAAAATCGATTCCAAGAATTAATCGTTGGGTCATCGACGGGATAATGTAGAATTTCATACTTTTTGTATTCATTTTATAAGTGACTTCTACGGTCAAAATTCCAATGACATCATGTGCTTTCCCATCTCCGGTCTTAACATACGATTTGATCTGCTTAAATCCTCGGAATCCAGTGAATTTTATTTTTTTTTTTTCGCAAACATAGTTTTGAATTCTTGCAACACTGCGTTTGACTCTTTTCTTTACTGGTTGTTCTTCAAACATTCGCTTGCTGACTTCAAGATACTTCTTTAACCGATCTACATACGTGCAATATTCGGGCTGAACAAATGTAGATTGTTGAATATGTACGTCCACATGTCGAAGTTCTGATAAAATAGACAAGACAACTGTTGATGTAGGTAGTTGTTTATCTATTGATTCAGAGTCAATCTGATGGTATTGGGTGCTCCCTAAGGCGGGTATTCCGATTTATGTCGCAGACATTTCGGACATTGAGGCTTGTAAACGGATGCAGTACCATAACCGTAACAAAAGATTCTTGGTTCGGCTAAGCAGTCATCCTAAACGTGACCTGATACTTCACAATTCCAGCACGTTAACTCTTTTGTATTGCCTCAATTTGGCAATCCGTTTCAGAAATCTGATCGTTGTGACTTTCTGAAACAGTCTCCTCAACATCAAAGACTTGACGACGATACGTAGGTGGTTTAGCTTTCAAGTGACTATAAGGACTTCAATGGATTTCTCGTGCGAGATTTTCTTGCATTTGCACCAACCTTCGTAATTCACTGATTGTATTAACGGGTTGATACAACATTTGTTGACGAAGATCTGGTTAAAAGTTATTTCCCATAGTTTCTAGGAATTCTCAGTCGGTTAACTGTATGCCAAACATTTCAATCATGGCCGCAAGAGTGTCATAAAATTACGAAAATGATTCACCTGCCTTCTGTTTCCTGGAACGAATTTGTTCTTTCCTAAGAGTATATGAAGTGTAAATCTTATATTGTTTCCTTAAGGTAATACAAATTTCAGACCAAACAATATCATCAACTTTTTTGTGATATCTCCAAAACCAATCACGAGTTTTTCAATGAAGCAAATCATGCATATGTTTACACATAGCTTTAAAATCGCTGTCTAAAGTTTCATCCGTCAATGTCCTTACTCTATAGATAAATTCCACCATACCTAACCCTTGTTCGGAATCCTCGAATACTACATTCCATTTCTGTATTATGTTGGCAACTTTATTCGTAGAGATGGAATAAAAACTCGCCGAAGCAGGGACATATATTCGATTAACGGATTAATTTTGATGACAGAACCTGCGACTGGGTCTTCTGAAATTATTTCTTGTCGGTTTATATGTTTAGGCTTTAGCTGGCGAGAAAACTGTACTGTTTTCTCAATCATGTTCTGTATTAGCTCATAATCCGGAGTATTTTCGATTTGTATGTTAGTGTTCTTGATTTGTGGACGAACTTTATTTCCCTTAGGAATGTTTCGGTGGATACGGTGGGCTTGGCTAACATTCCTCCATGGGGAACAGACATCATCGTTGCCGCTTATCGGGGACCTTATCCGACCTAGCATATTGACGGGTTATAGGTCAAAATTGGATACAAATCTTGCTCTAGCACAATTTTCTGGTAGTGGAAGGGACTCAGGTAGAAGAGGTTGAGCACTGGGCGTAGAATGTACTATCAGTGATCTAATTTGTTCCATGCGTAGCAAGTTGGACACAGTTGGGACACTCGGAATGTGACAGTAGCCAACGTTCGATACACGATTTATGATACGTATGACTACATGGCGTTATAACACATATTTGTGCATCGGTCAAACTTTCACCGCAAGCCAAACAATTTTGGTCAGCCGAGAGAGCTAATGTTTTTGGTGACTGTAACACATTGGGGCTATGTAACGTAGGTATAGTTTTTATATTGTTTTTCTGTTTATTCATATATTAAATTATTATTATGTGACATATGGAAGAGATTATAAAGTGTCAGCAGCACTTAACCAACTATCCAACAACAATTAAGGAGGGATTAAAAATATGGGCTATTGTAGCTAAAACAGGGATACGAATTTATGAATGTAGGTTATCTTTCAATCGAGTTGGAATCACACGGTACAGTTATGCCAATGCAGCATAAGATGTCATTTCCAGCAATGCCTACATCTGTCAATCATCAATATCCTTCAATACTTCTATCCACTGTCATATGAATGTGTAAGTAGCTTCAACATATTCTAAAAGAATTGTGCCATAAAAAAGGCTAATGTAGGGCCATTCGGCAGGGTATCGGGTCTTAGCCCTATACTCAAGTTTCCCTAATGGTTACATCAGTATTATAAAGTATCAATAACTTCGATTGTATATGCTACAATCGAAGACAAGCCAGATGAAGACTAACTGTATTTACTCTCGGCAAGTTGCCTAATCTTTGTGGAGAAACCAGATTACATTGACAATACACTCAGTACGACTGCGTTGGTAACTAAACACCACTCTTGACACTATATCCAATAAACAAAGTCTAAGGTTACAATTTTCTTCGTGTTTTACCACTCTTCAATTCTTTAATGGGGCCACTAAAATGACCAATCAAAAAGATTAATTTCAACCACTCTATCTGCCCACATTGGGCGCCAAAAAATATGTAATATAAAAAAATTATCTTTAATAACTATATTTTCAATTTTCATGCATGTGTGGGTATATATTGATATACTTGTCAACGGGTATAAGGTGCTTAAATGCTTTTAGTTTCGAAACATTGATGTTTCACATCTCTACTTAAACTTGTCGGCTGTGAATAGCCCCACTCATTGTGAGACACGACAGCGCCGTGTGGGTGGTACCCCCTGGTTCCATAGCTCTTTCGGGATGGGGTGGATTATTGATACATCTCGCACTCACATACATAACTTTATTTATTTAGAGTCCCTCGAAACAAAACCCATTCAAAAACGCACAGTAATTATAACTGCCAGGACTTTACGATAAGCTCATAGATCAGGGTTAATTGTTGTTGGAATACTTAGTCAAACGGGGCCAAGGATATTAATGACCCGTGCATGCTATACCCTACCCTACCAATGACTACGTTAATAATTAACGCTAGTCCCTATTGAGAATGCCTGCTACACTTTGAAAATCTCTATGTCACTATGACAAACTCATCAAATCATGTTTTTTAACATAATAACAAAGTTATTCATATAGTTATTCAATAATGTTATAAGATGAGGCTTGTACATTCTGTAAGTAGTTCTTGTGACAACCAAATAATTGTTTCTTTACAGTCCAATGCTGCGTGGGTTCTAAGTCCGGAATCCTAACTAGGCTCTTTGGCATAGGGCAACTTATGCGAAACTGAGTCTTCGCTTTTATATTTTTTTTCCGCCCGAAAACAACACAAAACTTGCTCTAATTATGACAACCTTTACGGACATGCAGTTGCGTCGCGCGACTTAATGAATCAAACGTGATATGAATAGAATTTCTCTTAACTGGAAAATATCACAATTCGAAGAACGTTCTTACAAGTTGAGCTTAGAGCAAAGAGGATGCACCAGATGAACAAGGCTTTTTATAGGTGAAGCTAAGCTTACATTTGTTTACAATTAGTGTAGTTAACTGCGGTACAAGTATGTTTTACTATTTATTCTCATTGCCAACGATCGAAAAGTGTACGCAAGGATACCATCCCTAGTCCCCTGTTGATCGCGTGCACAGCTTTTGCAACACTGAACTGCGGCAACAGTTCTTTAAATTTCAAACATATAAGCGCGACTTTCGTGATCATTACAGAATATATTAATGTTCTTGACAACATCCCATCAACCTTTAACGGCTTGTATAAAAGGAGTGTCTCTTTGCCAATCCCTCTTTCTCCAATGTCAACTAACCACTCTGCCTCTTTATTAGGAAATGAGGTTTACAAATTTTTCCTTGACGTTCCTTTTTAGAATCTTTATTTCTCGGACTTACCAGTCTTCTCTACCCACATCCAAAAAAAATTTTTAAGGAAAAACCTGTTTTTTATCAGCGTCAAAGCTGAATATCTAAATTAGGTCTTCGGGCAAAGCTGGAAATTTCGCATCTAAAACAGTCTCTACTCAAGTGATTTCCAAAATTACCTTTTCGGGTAATGCTGGAATTGTCTCAACCAGAAAAGTCTCCAACTAATGTGACTAATGTGTCTGGATCCGTACCTCGCGTCGATGCATTTTGCAGTTCCTCATTTAACGATAGTTCTCATTATGATAAGATGTAATGATATCATTTCTTTGTTGAGCTTGATCATAAAAAGATAATATTAGTGTATTTGAAATTAAGTATAGCCTATAGAACTTTTCACCGTGAAAAAGGCACAATTTGACAGTTATTTTTATACCCTGTACATACTGTACCAGGGTATATTGTGTTTGCTTGAGCCGAATATGTATGCTAACG
>JBAMBP010003131.1:0-157680 GCA_037044515.1 Phortica magna | reverse complement strand
GCAGGTGAGTGTTTCTGTTTTCTTATATCTTTTTATCAAACAAAAACAAATATGAATTGTATTGTCGTATTGGATGAGAGAGGGTGAAAGTTCAAAAATACTCAATTATAGAATTAGTTGACTCAAACTTGACATATTAAAACCGGCGCTATAAATGTCTCATATGTAAGAGTGAGTGTTTTATGACAATATGAGTATGAATATAATTATAGGTCATAAAACACTCACTCTTACATATGAGACATTTATAGCGCCGGTTTTAATATGTCAAGTTTGAGTCAACTAATTCTATAATTGAGTATTTTTGAACTTTCACCCTCTCTCATCCAATACGACAATACAATTCATATTTGTTTTTGTTTGATAAAAAGATATAAGAAAACAGAAACACTCACCTGCTCCCTTCAACATCCTCCGGCCATAAACATACATATAACTTTTTATCGAATATTGTTTCAATTGATACGCAAGTTGCGACTACGTGACTGTTCAGATACGGATGCGATGCTGAGTAATGTACTGAGCCGGCGGCCTTGTATGCACTTGCATTTGCACTTGCACTGCATTTGCATTTATGGTTGCACTCTGGGCGATGTCTTCGGTGTGCAGACCGATTGGAAAGCAGCTGTTTCTTAAACAATTACCATTCCGACGAGAATTCCATGAATCAGTTCACTGTAAAAATCTTCAACACATTCATGATGACTTCTATTATAATCGGCGACACTTATGTTTTTTATGTGAGAGAGAGAGAGCGCAAATAAGCACAAAACATAATAAAAAATACATTTTTTATTTTGATTTATGGCATTGAATTTAGTTAGTTAGAATGTATATTTTTTTTTTTGTGACTTCCTACAAATCATCATAAAAATCAATGGTCCGTTGTTACTCATTTAAAATGACAATTAAACTTCGTTAATAAAATAATAATTATATTATTTTTGTTTTGTTTTCTTGTGTTATGTTATTTTTTTTTTATATTTTTGCACGAAATACATTTTAATTAGCGCTTCTGAACAGTTCAATTGAGCTGATGATAAAGTACAAGCTCGTTTCCTCAAACTCGAAACTGATCGCTTAAAAAGGTTTTTATTTTTTTTTATAATTTTTTTGTTTTTATTTGGAAACGGAAAATGTCTATAAAGTAACTATAATTAAAATATGTATTTATTTGAAATTGCGTGCCGCTGTTCTGTTATATTGATATACATGTGTATGACAGGTTGTTAGAAGGCGGGTCTCAAAGGTGGCACGTGTCTTGCCTCTGATTTCTGGTGTCTCTTTGTTTTTGTTGTGATGAGCAAAGTTCTTTCTTTATTGATTTTGTTTCAGACAATTGCGATTTTAAAAATGTGTTTTTATGTACTTTTATAGAGGTAACTCTTTAATTGCAGATATCTTCATAATTATTGTTTTTGTTTTTAGTCTTTTATTCTCATACATATTACATACAGTTTTTTTTTCATTTTTTTTCTGATTTCTAATAATGACTTTAGCAATTATGTCAATACGCACCCAAGCGCAAAATTTTGCAATTTTTGTGGTCATTTTATTTGTTTTTTTCAGAATTGTTCTTGTTGGTTAAGTTTATATACAAAAAGGGAAAACAATAAATAATAAAAAGCCTTCTAGGCAGGCGCGTCGTTTGATTGGCCTAGGGGGGGTCGAGTAGTACTGTACAAATCAAAGCTTATTTTAAATGAACAATTGAAGGAAATTTAAATTCGCCCCACCCCAACACTTCCACGCTTATGACATTTTGTTAAACGTTTTTTCATTAATAAAAAAAAAAACAAAAAAAATCAAAACTGTCATTAATATAGAAAATAAAAATAATACATAAAGTAATTAAACATTTGCTACGGATTTCCATAAACAAACTTGTAAAGTTAAGAGGAAAATACACACACACACACACACTACGCCATGTTCAGCTTACCATTGTAGATGCAAGAGGCGCCGCTGCATGTCGGAGTCGAGAGGTCAAAGTACGCGAACTACGGAAGCCAAGTACCGGGGCTCGGCTACAAGCATGTAAATGCGATTATCAAACGTAAATACGTCAGCTTAAAAAACAACAACAACAACAACAAAACTTCGGGCTTATTAAAATTGTACAATCGGATGCTGTCGTTAACGAAACAATCAAGCGCTTCGAGACTAGCAACATGTTGCTTCAGTGATCGACAACACTATGACAACAGGTTGCATGCCAGCGTTTACCACTTCCTCAGTTGCAACAACGAGTGCAACCAATGAGCTACGCCAAGCGTCACCGTTTTGGTAACGAGTGCAGTGCACTGGGTCATTGGTGTAACATGCATGTCTTGTCGCGCTTAGCAACATGCTGCGTCGGCTTAGCAACATCGGCATTCGTGTTGCTGTTGGCGGTGTTGCGCAGCGCTATTAGCTTGTTGTTTCGAATGGGCTAAGATCGTGGCTAAAATCGCGGTTAAGCTCAGTTCGATTTCGACAAGTCGTGTTGACGGACACCAGTTTTTTTTTTTTTTGTTTTTGCATATTGCAAAAGCTTATACATTCAGCGGCTCATTTGAGTCTGTGATAACAAACAAAAATTAACGCACGAGTAATAAAACAATAAAAATACATAAGCGAATACATTTTTCAAGTTCATAAAAATATTCTGTGTTCATTTTTGAGGCGTTATTGGTAAAGTTTCTATTTCATTTACACCGACAAATTGGTCAATTCAAAACATCAACAACAATTCAACGTATTCAATTTGATTTGAGGCGCTCTCCAACTTTTATGCACACGCTATTTGTCTTCTTCGTTTGCTTTTCATTGCGTGCGCTGAGCGGCTTACATTTGAGCACTTGACTCGTTGTTTCTTTATTTTGGGTTTCGATTGCAATGAGTTTAACAAAATTCTTACATATTTTATTTTGTTTGCCTGAGTGCTGTTTTGTTTTTGTTTACGTATGAACTTTTGTTTTTTTTTTATTTTTTTGTTTTCTGTTGTTGTTTTGTTAAGTGTGTTTGCTCATTTGTCGTCGCTTCAAGCAACGAAAAAAACAGTTAAGGCATTTGTTTATAAACGTGTTTAAACGTACTTATTCTTTTTAAGTGCTGCGTTTTTGTGCAATAAAATTTTTGTTTGCTTCTGTTTCTTTCAAAATTGTGCCTGTGTAAATCTTTGATTGCCAACGAGTAACAACAACAACAACAACAACAACAGCTTCAGCTAATTTTGCTTTTATAATTTTTTTTGTTTTTCCTTTTTTTATTTTAATTTGGCTTGAAATGCAAAGCGCAGCCGCAGTCACTTTAAATCAAAGAGTGTGAACAGTAAAAGAAGAAGAAGAGCCGCGACCGTTGTGTTACAAGACAAGCGCGAAAAATGCCAAAGAGGAAAATAAAAGTGAAACCAGCTTTATTGTTGTTGTTGTTGCGATTGAATTTATACTTTTTTTTTCAATTTGCTTTTTTTTCGCTTTTGTTTTGATTTTAGTCTTTCTTCTCACATTTTTCATTGTGCTTAACCATAAAAAAAAGTGTTACCTCAAACTTTATACAACGGAAATCAAAATAACTTATAATTAGCAACTCAACAATTTTATAAAATGGTAAGTTAAATAAATAATTTCTTCTTACTTCAATCCACAATAATTAACCATCGACTCAGAGTGCTTACTACTTTAATTCATTCTTTGGTGTGTTATGTATTGTATTATAAAAATAAAATTTTGCATTATCATTTCGCGTAATCAACGATCATTATTTCGACAGTTCAAATGGAACAGTTTTATGGAGCGTAGCTTTGAGTAATATTCTTTTATTTTTAAAAATAGATGAATTGTCCAGAGTGACAACAGTCAAAAGTCAATCAAACTAATGTCGTTTTTGTTTGTTGGGTACACGAATGTTTTATTTGCGTTTTGAAGCATTATTGCTAAATATCCAATAATAAGCTTGATAGGGAGGGTGCCAGCAAACTCTCAGCTTCACAACATATTAAAAATGCTAAGCAAATCCGATTTAGCCTCGATTTTACTCAGTTGTGAAATGTCCTACATCCTCCTAGGGGATTTGCGTTAGATTTTAGCCTTGACCTGAAGTTGTTATTACCAATAAATATACCAAAAATTAAAGTTTTTTGTGTGCCAATCTAATGTGCATTTAAACCAATTTAGTAATTTTATAGTTAAATTAATAAAAAAACAACTTGAATTGGCCCAAGCAGCCAAAACAACGATTGTTTTTCCATGCCAACTATGTTTGCACATATTTTCGAAGATTTAAAAAGTGGGTTTGAATTTCATTAATTGAATTGTCAAAACAGTCTAAAAATGCTAATTAATATGCAGTGATATTTGAAATGATTGAAAAATCTGTAGAAATCGTAAATTTAATGAAAATGTGTACCAGCAATTTTATTAGTGCAAGTTGGCATGCATCATTTTGTAAGAAGAAGAGTAAATACATAAACGCCTAGAGTTCGACATTTATCAATGAACTCATCAGACTTAGGGACCAACGTGTGTAATCTTTCAGCTCTTAAGACCGCCATAATGATAGTCTCTTATTGAGCGCTATGTGAAGTCAAGTGTTATCAGTTTCAACCTCTAACATCGCAAAAAACTGCCAAGTCTCCACCGACAGCTTCGCCCTACACAGCAAATCAACTGCAAAATGCCATTTGAGGAAATTCTTCTTCAATGCAACTGCCTAGGAGGACAGTTTTCAGTTTTTAAAATAAACGATTGCACCAAATTAATTCTAACTTTCCATTGGACTCGCAAGGTTAAAAAAGGGCCGAGAAGTTCATCTAAATTTTCCTTTGTCGACTTAGGAAGTACCCACAATATTTTAGGCGTTCAAATAACTCAGGTGAGCCAAATAAAATAAAATTCAGCGTTCTGTGCAGAAAATGTTTAAGGAAGTCTGATTTCAATAGGCACTTGGAGGGTTAGCTGTATGTCTCCCGTAGGACACAATTGCTTTAATGTACTCAATCCATGTAATTCTATGTGCTTTTGATGTAAATGATTCGTTTTGCAAGCAGGTTTGGTAATTCCGCAGATCTCCATCAGCTATTTTACTTTCATCATTGAATATTTCATTTTTTAAATTCAAATTATCAATTGTCATATATTTGTCGAAACATAGGAAATAGTATGATTGTGCTAATATTTATGTAATTTGGCTGGTTGCACATTTTAAAAATAATTGTGTTTAAATTTGCAATGAATTACTAAATGACATTCAAGTTTTCCATATTATAAAGTGCATTGCAATAATGCATCTATTATTGTTATATATTTTGAGAAGAATGTATGTAAATACTTATACTCTTTTTTTTGAATGTATGCATACAAATATTTGAAGACTAATGTTTCACAAAACGAAATCTCGAAGTTTTCTGGCACACCAACCAGACATTTGAAAAGAATTCACTTTAAAACCAAAAGGATGTTTTCAGCAAACAGCCGGTGATAAAAAACAAACTTATTTTCTTGAATGCATTTCTATTAACTCATAATAATCTTTAAAAATCATATTAACAACGTGAATGATAATATTATTATATTTCAAAAATGCGTTTTCATGCTTCAAAAACGAAAATATGTTCATTTTTTGTATTAAATTGCCGAAATTGTCCCGGGAAAGTTGACTCCTGATTAACTTCTTTAAGAGTACTTGTGTTTATTTGAAGAAATATATTTCAATATTTATTATAAGTACATATAATTAAGAGCAGTAAGAAAAAATTCAATGTAAGCCTTTAATATGTTCAATGCATACAACTTGTGTAACAAAGAAACAAAATTTTATAGTTTTTTTTATACAAATTTGCTACGTGTCGAAAGTCAAAATTACATAAGTACATCTGAAAGCCACGCAAACGATCCGTTTAATTTTTTTGTTTTCATAACTGAGAGAACACGTTATTGTTTTAAATAAAAAATAAAACAAAAACAACAGCAGTAAACGTATCGATTAGTAATGGCATACAATTTAAATTTAATGACTGTCTCGGTTAACTTGACCGTGGCCCGCCCTGTCACACCAATTATGCAATGAGATGGCTTCGAACGGCTTCTATTGCAGCAAATCCTCGCAGTCGACAAAGTGCGAAAAAAGAACAACAATTCATAAAAGCTTGACAGCTCCAACTCCAGCTTTGTTGTCTGAGCTCCTCGCCCATCTCACGCCGCCCGTTTCCAATGTAATTTATCTTTCAAAATTGCAAATATTTCGCCAATGCAGCAACCATTTTGGAAAAAAAAAACAACAAAATGTTGTTAATGAACCGGAACAGTGTTGCAAGTGTAAAGCGAATCACTTTGCTGTGCTGCTCAACACAAGCGTGTATTGGCGATTCGGAGCCCCCCGACCGATCGGCAAGTATTGAAGTGCAGTTGAAGTCAACCTTGACCCTGCCATTGTCAAATGTATTGCATATGTTGCTTCTGATACACACATACATACAAACATATGTAGTAATAGCAAATAGTACAATAATTTTTCAAGTTCACTTGGAAAATGTATAGTTCTGAGTATCTTGTTTAACCATAAAATAAAAATACAGAGAAAAAAACATGAAATCACAGACAGAATATTTGCATGCGCTAATATTTGAAGCCTTCTCGCCAATGTTCAGTGTCGTCTCGTCTCGTCTCGCCTCGTTTCGTATATAATTTTTATATTTTTGCCGGTTTAACTAGTTTTGAGACTGGATTAGCGCTTTGTCACTGTTGACAAAGGCTTTGTCAGATACTTAGCGGAGCACTCAGCCGGCTTGAATGGCCGTTTTCATTTTTGGAATGCAATTTTTGTTGTTGTTCTGTTTTGTTTTGGTTTCGCTTTTTGTCGCTTCTCTACAAGTCAGCATTCGATCTATCAATTGATCGTTCTATGACGTCTAGACAATTTGAGCGGCGTTAAACGCATCTGAGCGATAACGCGAACAAGTTTCAAATAGAAATCAAAAGTTTTATGTGCTTTTCAAATTAGTAAATCGCAATTTTTTTTTTCGATTTTGTTGGTTTTCTCATTTTTATTATTATTTGTGTTTTTTTTTTTTTTCTTTTTTACTTATGCTTTCGAGTATTGAACACTCATGGTCAAGGTCGAAATAGATTTATGCTATTTTGTTGTTTTTTCTGCTTAAAGGCGTCAACTTCTGACGAAACGAATTATTCTGTTTATCATGTATTATTTTCGGCATGGCAAAAAAGAACCCAGACATGAAAAGTTGTAAAAGTTCCTTAAAGTTCTGAAACAAAGCACGATTTTTTTGCACGCGGCTTGAATCCATAACTCATTTATTGCCGAGTACAACTTTGTAATGGGTAAGAAAAAAAAGTACCTTATTTCGAATTCCAAGTATTGAGTGCGACTCTCATATGATAAGCATTTAATTTCTGCTATAATAAAGTTTGTTTTTTAATGATAAATAAAAACTGTTTTCGAAATCAGGTTTGAGTTAGAAAACGGCTTTTTATCTTAGCGAGACAGACGTGTCGTTGCGTCGCTTCGACTCGACTCGACGCAGTCCAGCAACCCAGGCAAAGTTTATAACCAGACTACTCAATATTGTTTTGCCATTTTGTTTTAATTACACAAAAGGTTATATTAAAATGCTTAAGCAATTTATACATACAAGTAAATACTGGAATTTTTTTCTTTCCTTTCCTTTTTTTGTTTTTTTTTTTTTTAATTTTTATTTATTGTTATTATTTCAGTAGAGAAGACAAAGAATGTTGTGCAAAAATGAATAAAGTAAAAAAAATACAGCTGCTTTAATAAAACTCATTTATTCTCGTTAGCAAAGCGATGTATCGTTGCTTTAATAACAAACTAATGACAACAACAACAAATCAAAAGTGACTCAAGCGTCTTAAGCTGCAAATTATAAAAAAGTACAGCAATGTTCTAATGTTGATTTTTCGCCCTAGTGCAACTATGACTGCAATGCGTCCTGGTCAATTTGGGCAAATATCACATATCATATTTCTTTTAATAATCCTTTTAGTTGACATTCTTATAGGTCTTTATTAACTTCACTATTTGTTCATCTTCGAACAATTTCCGGTTTCCTTTCGTGGGTCATTTACATCGCTCTTCGACCGCTGCCTAAAATTGACTTATATTGCGAAAGTTAATTCACATTGACATTGGGTAATTGAACCCCCCATGTCATTACGACTTGTTATTTTTGGGTGCATTGTCTCGTCACTTATGGAAAGTGAGTTTGTTTTGTAGTTGCTTTATAAACTGCAATCTTATCTCATGTTCTATGAACAGCAAATTTCCACACCTCGTCGTACCTTTATAGTTTCCCCACCGGGCAAAGCCGCGCACACATTTTACTAACACAAATTTTAAACGTGATTCATTTTTTAAATATTTCTACAATTTGTCTATTTAAGTATATCACCGATTAGTTTTTGTTTTTGGTTGATTATTTGTAGTCATGTTTTTTTTCTTCTTTGTTTCTCTTTTTTTGGCCAACTAAAAGTTTTGTCTCTTCCGTGTGTGAATTTGCGTTCAAATACTTTCAGATAAGCTTTAATTAACAACTCCCAAATGCAAAGTCATTTTCGATTCGGGTTTGTGGGTAAACAACACGTTTAACGTGGCGCTTTTATAACTAATTGAATAAATGCTCAATCAAGCTTACAAAAAAAAAAAAAAACAAAAAACAACTCATCATGCATAAAAGTAGAAATAAACAAAAACGCTTACGCTTTTCATTTGTATTTAAATTTTTTTGTTTTTTATCTCACAAAGTTGTTGGTTTGTTTGCCTTTTTTTTTATAGAAATAAGTGTGAATTTTCGTGTATCGCAATGCAATTCACTCATTTATTGTGCTCACAAGGCGGGAGTAATTAAAAGCAATTGCAAGTAACAATAAATTGCCATCATACACATACAAACATATGTATATAAAACGATATTCTCACATGATAATAGAATTATGTACTTAAAAAAAAATTTTGCATTCCAAAGTCTTCCCTTCGCCTGTTGTTATTCCGTTCCGTCACTTTGCTGCACGCTTCTCACTGCGCGTCATTGCACGCTTGCATGACCTTTTGAAATTCTTCGTTTGCTTACACATTGCATAGCATCATGTTGCACAGCAACCGTGCTTCGTTGGTTGCAGTTCAATAACAATAATAACAAGCAAAATAATTAACTACAGTTTTGACTTTTGCAAAATAAATTTATCCTTAAAGCATTGACTGAAGTTCTTAGCACATGGCATGCATTTACAAAACTCCGTTATTTTTCAGTAGCCGTATATTTGTATTTCTGTATGTGTGTGTAATGTTAACTATTCATAATTAGTTTTATAGATGCATTTTAATTAGATTACTTTGATTGCTAACTTTTAAAATTTAAAATTGCAGGTATTTTGTTGATCTAGTTAGTCAACAAGCAACGAGTAATCTTATCTGATTATTTATTGGATTTCCCGTAACAAGAGGAAAATTACATTATTATTATTTTTTTTATTTCATTTTATTCTGTATAAAATACGTCTTCAAGTGCTTAATTATCTCTTTTCTGTAAGATAAGCAGTCGATTAATTGCGTTAATGTATTAAGCTAATTTCGCTTTCTCAATTATTCAAATATTGCAATTTGTTGTTTTTTTTAACTTGTTCGATTTGCGCGTGTTTTACTCATTTTGGTTTATTGTTTTTTCTTTTGTGTTTTAATTAAAAACGTTATTATATTCTTTTTGAATCTCGCAATTGCGTTTACACAGCTTATCAACAACGTCGCTGTTGACGTTGGCATGAAAAAACGCTTTCGGACTTCAATATTGGCGGCTAAACAGCTTCAAGTTCTCAATTCACAGAATAAAAAAAAATAATTGATTGCTTTTATCGTATTTCTTCGACTGTCGTTTGAATAAACTTCTTTTCGTTTTTTTCACTTTTAATTAAAGAAAAAGATTAATGAATGAAGAGCATCAAATGAACAAAGAAAAAACTAGTAATCGAGTATACTCGACAAAACAATACCCTGACCCGACCGAAATCTGAAAAAAAAGTTTATTTAGCATTGCCCATTTACCTTCTTCATCAAGGATATACTTTATAGGGTCTCCCTGCCCTACTTCTATGCGTTACATACTTTTGATCTCAAAATAGACAAAAGATACCATGAAACACAGATTATAGAGTGTATAAAAATGTTAACTCAACATTTTGAGAGACTCTTGCAATAATATATTTTTATAATTTTCTTTTATTTCTCTCAATTTTTCTTTATAAACGTGCTTTTCATCAACTCCCGTATACATTGCAAGACTTATGACTAATTGTTAATCAAATAACTGAAAAGTTCAAATTTCCGATCATGCTACTCAAATAAAAAATGCAAATACAAAACAACAGCATTTATTTATTTAATAGAACCTTTGCAAAATGCCTTAAGTTGGTTTTTTATTACTATTTTCACAATGTCATCATTGTTTACTTGTACTTTGGCTTAATCGAATAAGATTTGACGATCTCAATTGGCAATGTCTAAAGCACAATTCATGCAGGAAATAACAAAGTAAAAATTTAACCGGTTTTTTATTCAACTCTGATATTTTCAAATGTATATTTATTTGAATTTTAATATATTGTTGCATTCTTTATATTAGATAGATGCTTCTATTGTTGGATTCTTGTGCTGTTGTTTTGTCTTTGGGAAGACGACGATTTTGAAGATTAGATGGTAAAAAGAAAAACGATTATATAAAATCATTTCATTCAATAGTTGGTTGACCGTCATTAGGCGCATAAAAATGTGACTTCCACGTATCCAATAACGATGGTATGTCATACGGATCTTATGCAACAGTTGGTTTATTTGGTTCTCGTTTCACTTGGTATTTGGAAGTGTGGCCATTTTCTTTCGGCAAAGAAATGAGTTGTGGCACTTGTATACATAAGCAAGTAACTCGTTTACTAATTCATATGCATTCGAGCTTCTATCAATTGTAACTCCTTATGTTGAAATCGAAGACAAATCATAGCAGCAAATGAACATGACCAGTAAGACCGCCCATCGCCTTGTGTCTCACTCAAAGACTTATAAGTATGTAATTACCTATCTTATCTTAATCTGTTTGTTTCAAATACAATGGGCTCCATTACACGCGCAACGGTTTATAGAGACCTTAGATTTGGTGAATCTCCTCAAGGTGTTATAAGCTATCCCCCATCCCCAATCCTCGCTTGGGCTCCGGCAGTATTGTGTTTTATTTGAATCTTTGAAATTGATTGATTTGATTTCGCTGCTTGATTTATTTGCCTAAGTAATTCGAATATCTGAGCAAGTACTGAATCAAGTTGGCCCTGCTGATAATGTCTGTACATACATACATGCATATACATATCAAGTTTGCCATGAGGAACTCATGATTCTGGTTAACCCTGTTGTGTGTTGTAAACGAGTGTTTATGAGTGAGTGGCTTACCCTGTATAAGCGTCTAATGACAACGGTTGTTATCAAAGATGATGCGCGCTGCTAGTTTGGATTTGCCAAAGGCTTACGCTATGCAAATGTGCTGATAAGAAATTCCAAGATTTTTATATTTTTGTTGCGTATATTATTGACAATTTAGCAGCTGCTGGAGGCGTTCTTGCTCAAATAGGAATTCAGAATGAGTTGTTGTTGGGTGGCTGCTGCTGCTGCTACTGCTACTGCTGGGGTGCGCGAATTTACAGTTTAGTTCAGTATTGATGTTAATCACGCAAATAGCATGCGAGTCATTAGATCATTACATAAATACATTTGTTTATATACATACATATATGTGCAGTGACATATATTTTAATCTTAAAAGATCTTACTATGATTTCAGTGTCAATAATGTCAACATTTGTGTGCATATGCCAACGACGCCGACGACGTTGATGATTTCAGTAAAACGAGGGATTTAGACAAGAAAAGATTCGCTTAAGCACGACGCTCGGTCAACCAAAATTAGTAAAAGTATTGTAAATTGTGTGATTTATAAATTAAGCGACAAAACAAAAAAAAAACAAAAACAAAAAGTGCACAACAACAAAACAAATAAACAAACAAACAAAACAGGCGAACCGACGTCAACATGAAGTTCCTTAGCGCGAGTCAGATCAAAGCGCTGCTGCGTAAGGATCTGCTCGTACGCTGGCGTCAACCGGTGAGTGTCCATGCGCAAGTAAACACCTTCACACATATACAACTGTTTTTGTTTTTTTTTCAACCGCACACAGTGGATGACACTGCTGCAATTACTCTGGCCAGGCGTCATCTTCTTGCTACTGTATCTAATACGACTCAAATTCGGACCGGAGCAGATTGAGGACTGTCAGTTTCCGACACGTCTGTTGCCAACCAAAAATAATGTGCTGCCAAGTTTTTATTCGTACATTTGCAGTTTAGAGAATAAGTGTCTCAGCACGAAGGCGTACGAGGAATACTCAAAGTGGGAAAATGCACCGTAAGTGAACAACAGGTGACACGCCTTATCGCGTGTACCTACCGGTACATTTCAAATGTTCGTGACGAGAATAATGTCTACAGAACTTCTCGTCCAGAAAAGAAAATTGTTTTGGTTTTGAACGCATACATAAATCGTTTGTTTTGATTTGTTTTTTTTTTTTGTTGTTTTTAACGGTTACCAGTCTGCGTCCGATAATCGATATCGTGCAAACGTTCATCACTGATGATCGCCTATTTAATTCAATTGTTGAATTGCCGGAAAAAGCAAACTTCATTAGCGCCGTAACAAGTTTAGTGACAAGCGGTCATTTGGATAGTATACGACAAAATGTCGAGAAGGTTATTAATCTGGTGCCGGAAGTCGAACGCATGCTCAACGGCACCTTTGACATTAAGCGTTTGTTCTCGGGTAAGTTTGCTTGTACAGTTTACTGAACTTTTTGTACAATAATTCGATGTACGCAGATCGACATACCTTTGTGAAGGCTGGCTATCTGATGTGTGGACATCCATTTCCAAGCACTGAGTCCATACCGCTCGTCAATGATATACTCGAATCGAGGGACTTCAGCGATGTCAATGACGACGAACTGCAAGCCATGCCAAGTGAGTTGTTAATCATTTAAATTACTATATTTATTGTTATTTTGATTTATTTAATTAAGCGCCTATTAAATTGTACTTTTTCATATAAATATATTTTTATATATTATGTAATAACACTTTTAGCTAAGTACTGTAAACGACTTTACTTGGACGTTACGAGCTCTAATCACGGCAAGCTGACATGGAACACGATTAAACCTATTATACATGGCAAAATACTTTACGCTCCGGAGAATGCGGATACGTCATCTATCATGCAATTTGTAAGTCACCAGCGTCAAAGGCTTATTAAACCCCAATCAATCAATCAAACAATCAATCAATCACTTCCAGACAAATGCCACCTTTGAGGAGATGCAACGTCTACGTCAACTCTCCGTTTCCGTTGCAGATATTTTCACAAAACTTCGTGGGGACGCCGTTTTTCAGGCTGCATTTGACAGTTTACTTAAGCTGGCACAATCACCGATAGTAAAGAGTCTGATTGGCGATGAATTCGACATTGATCAAGTACAAGTCGTTATGGAACGCTTGCGCACGGATCCAGTTATTTATGATATCGTCATAACGGTACGCAACATATTGGAATGTTTTTCGGTGGATCGCATTGTGCCGCTTAGCAATGCCGAAGAGTTACGAAAAACTGCTTATGCTCTCAATCAACAACGACTCTTTTATGCCGCAGTTAATTTTGAGCGCACAAATGACACCGATATCGTTTATAAATTTCATATGGATACGGACAATACACAGCCGACATTTGAAAATCACAATCGATTTTGGTTCCCCGGACCATCGGCGAGCATGTTGCGTGACTTGAAGTATCATCGTGGTTTCGTGCAGATTAAACAGGCACTGGACATGGGCATCATCAAGCATAAAAAGCAGCAGCTACGCGAGCTAGGCCTAATCACTGAGGCGCCGCCGACAACAACGCGTAGTCCGTTTACGATTCAGGTCGTTGACGATGATGATGTCACTGATGATGACGATGACGATGATGCCTGGTTTACAGACACAAATTCGGCAAAAGAAAATAGAACAATGAATGCAAACGATACAAATACAAAATTGCACACCAGTCGATTTGATGGTTTCAATGAACAGGACACAACAACATTGACGTCTGAATATGAGTCAACTACGGTGCCTGGATTAACCGAAAACTATAAGGAAGATGTAACAGAGTATACGACAGAAGCAACGACAAATGCCGACAATTTCGGTCGTACGGAACGTCTGCTGGCCGATACCGTTCCACTAAGCCGACCCAAGCGACAAAGTCTCTTGGACTTGTTCTCTTCATTTGGCAACAGCAATGCAAATAAGAATACTTACAATGTTGATAATTTGCAATTTTATACGAAACAGTTTCCTTATCCGGCCTACATACACGACGAGTGAGTGCACAACCATTCATAGCTCACTAATGTAGAAGTTTACAAATGATGTATTAAATTTCATTGATAGTTTCAAAACTGGCCTGTATTTGGCGCAAGCTGTGCAAGTGGCATTTTACCTTGGCCTGGTTGTTCAGATCGCCTGTTGTGTACGTCAGCGTATTTGGATGCGAGAGAGTCGTAACAGTATGGTGAGTTCAAATGACGTTCATTCAAAACAACAACAACAACAACAAACAATATTTTACCTAACATATAGATTATGCGTTCAATGGGTCTCAAGAAGACGTCCGAATTGGTCTCGTGGACGATGTTTACCTTTGCCGAATTATGCGTCATATTTTTTGTAGTGCTCATTATAATTTATTCCGGTGGCATACTCACCTACACAAAGTGGTTCTTTGTGTTTGTTTATCTGTTCATATTCGGCGCATGTCTTATTGCCTTCTGGTAAGTTTGTCAATTGGTTTCAAATACAAAATGCATCTTGAGCTTAAAAACATTATTTTCTGCTTGCAGTAACATGTGTGCCAGCTTCTTTAGCTCGGCGACCATTGGTGCGGTAGCAACCGTGCTATTCTTTTTTATATCCTTCTGTCCGTACATAATTGTGCTGCTTTTCGATGCTCATCTTAATTTCATGCAAAATCTTTTGATCAATCTTTCGTTTACCACCGCATTTGCTCAGGGCTGGAGTCAAATAATGCGCATGGAGCTGCAGCAGCATGGCTTGACATTCGTGCAAGTGCTACAGGAAGGCATCAGTGGTGAATGCGGCTTTGCCGTGCTAATGTTTGTGTTGGATTTATGCATCTATACAATCATTGGTCACATCTACCGACGCTACAGACATGATGATTACAGCTTTGTGGTGGTCGAGCGTAAAGAGTTAGATAGCTCGGTTGGCGCCAATCTCACAAATGTGACAAAGATGTATGACAATGATAAAGTTGCCGTTGCAAACATTTCCTTATCATTTCCACGCAATCAAGTCACCTGTTTGCTGGGTCGAAATGGTGCTGGCAAGAGTACAATCATGTAAATATATAATTAAACAAACAACTTGTTGTCGAATACATGCTTCATGTGTCATTTCACAGTAAGATGCTGACGGGTCAAGTGGTACAGACCACCGGACGTGTAGTGCTGACGCAAACGCAGGGAAATATCGGCTGTGACTATGAAAACATTGGAGTTTGTGCGCAGGATAACATACTCATACCGAATCTGACGGCACGTGAGCATCTTGAGCTATATGCCAAAATTAAATTGAAGCATGGCTATAGCTCGGAGGTGGAGAAGACCCTCAAGAGTCTCAATTTCGGCAAGCATGAATTTTACAAGGCATCGCAACTTTCTGGCGGTTATAAGCGCCGTCTCTGCGTCGCCATCGCTTTTATTGGTGAGCATAGCTTTGCGAATCTTTTGTATAGAAAATATCTAGTGTTTTTGTTTTAATCGTACAGGCTCACCAAATGTTGTTATTCTTGATGAGCCCTGCAATGGCGTAGATACAAAGGCGCGTAAAGACATCTGGGAGTTGATAGAACGCTTGCGCAAAGGACGTGCCGTAGTCTTTGCAACACATTTCCTCGATGAGGCCGAAGTGCTGAGTGACAATATTGTCATTTTGAAGAATGTTAGTATGCGCTTAAATTATGTTTTAAATCAAGTCTAATTGTATATCATGCCAGGGTAAAATCATTGCCAAACACAGTCCACATTCGCTAAAAGAGCACTGCACTAGCGAATTCGTGTTCTCGATGCAATGCTCCGACGAAAATACCACCACGGACATCACCACCAAAGCGATGCGTTTGTTGCGTCATCACACCATTGTGCCCTCTGATAAATTGTATGAGCTCATAATTAATGTGCCCTACAAGCAAGCGCATATGGAATATGTAATTGCATTCGTCAGCTATTTGCAAACGCTCGAACATAATAAAAGCATCAGCGACCTGAACATTGAGAGCCAGAACTTGGAACAATTGTTCAGAACACTCGACGAAAGTCACTCACCGGTAACGCCGCCAGGAAATGGTCATATCGCAGACCCTGTTAAACCAGTAGAATTGATCAAGTCAGAGAACATTGTAATGTCGGCCGTTGACGACGTGCGTGACTTGCCGCTGACCCGTGGTGAGGCTGTACGTGAACTATTCTGGAAACGATTGGTTCATTTCAGTCGCAATTATCGCATCCTACTTTGTGTGATCGTGTTGCCAGCACTGTTTGAGCTTTTGGCTATGTGGTTTGTCGCCTATCGTTTGGAAGATGACTTCGACAAGACGCTACCACTAACTCGGTCACTTTATCCGCAAAGTGTGCAGATGCTCAGTATGGAACAGTCGTTGCCATTTACGAACGAGGTGTACGATGGCCTAAAGGCACAATGTTCCAATAATCAATTCGATTGCATGGAGTTCGCAAACTCGAAGAAAGC
This sequence comes from Phortica magna, assembly GCA_037044515.1. NCBI lineage: Eukaryota > Metazoa > Arthropoda > Insecta > Diptera > Drosophilidae > Phortica > Phortica magna. The sequence goes on along the minus strand of JBAMBP010003131.1, from coordinate 140,769 downwards.
CTTCTATTGGCTACTGGACACATTAAAGGACTACTATGGTCGACGATATGGCGGCTACAGCTTTAATCAAAGTACTTCAGTGGTCTGGTACAACAACAAAGGCTATCATGCCATGATGGCATGGTTGAACGATCTGAATACCGAATTGTTGCGAACAGAGGTCAATGATACAGATTACAGTATTACATCATACAATGAGCCATGGAAACTTGGATTTGCGGAACTCAGCACATCATCGATGTAAAGAGCTTTACTAAAATTGAGACTCATTTTTCATTATGTCTAACAACCTTTGTCTTCGTTTTTAGATTACGTCAAGCAGGCGACTCCTGCATGGTATTCATATTGCTGATCGCCTTCAGTTTGGTGGTTGCTGTGGCTGCGGTTTATCTTGTCAATGAGCGTACCAACGGCGAAAAGCTGCAACAAAAACTTTGCGGCATTTCGCCATCAACATACTGGGGTGTTGCCTTTGTTTGGGACTACTTGATTATGCTTTTGGCCATATTCGTCTGCACGACAATCTTCTTGTCCTTCCGCATGCCGATATTCGTTGATCGTCAACAACTCGTGGGCATCATTGTGCTTTCCCTGTTCTTTGCGTAAGTTTCGAATCCCGTCCCGATTAGTCATCCGTCAATGTTTAAGTGCATTTTTATTTCAGGTTTGCCTGCATACCGGCCGTTCATGTATTTGAGAAGCTCTTTACGGATTCGAGTATCGCCATTGTGGGCATATTCTGCATGAATTTAATAATTCCGCTTTTCACCATGTGTATCATTGTGCTATTGGGTGTAATCGGTGATTCACCAGCTTGGGATGAATGGCGCTACTTCCTGAATCGCGCTTTTCTCATATTTCCACAGCACGCTCTGGGCGATGGACTCTTGGAAATTACCAAAAACTATATGGTCGCGCTGGTCTTTAAGCGTTATGACATCGATTCATATAAAAATCCCGTCAACAGCGATCTCCTCGCACCGCATCTAAGTGCGCTTCTCGTCCTGGGCATTTTCTTTATATTGCTTAACATTATGTTGGAGTACGGCCTATTGCAGCGCTACTGGTCAAGGCTTTGTGAGATCTGCAACTTCTGTTCAAATGCGAAGAAAATACAAGTGGAGGAACTGCACATAATCTCTATACAAAATACATTGAAGCCGCACGAAAAACGTCTATCGCAGGCGCTAAAGGTAGACAACCTGTGCAAGGCCTATCGGCGCGATCAGTACGCAGTGCGTAATGTCACCTTTGCCGTGCATCGCGGAGAGTGTTTCGGTCTGCTGGGTAAGAACGGTGCCGGCAAATCGACTGTATTCAAGATGCTATCCGGCCAATTGCGTCCAACCTTGGGGAGTGTGCACTATGAACAGAATGAGATATCATACTGCCCGCAGACGAACACACTTGATCCTTTGCTGACCGTCACCGAATGCATTGAATTCTATGCTCGTTTGCGACGCATACTGGACATACCAAAAGTGAGTCTCTGATATAATCATCCTTCATCATCTAGTGTTCTAAAAATTCTCTTTGCTATTGCAGCTTGTGACTGATGTACTTAAATCATATCAATTGGAGAGTTACCGCGATGTGCTTGTAAAGAATCTCAGTGGCGGCAATCGACGTAAATTGACTGTGGCTACGACTTGCTTTGGTCGCACCTCAACGGTGCTGATGGATGAGCCAACTAGCGACATGGATCCAGTAACACGTGCCTTTGTCTATCGCGCCATTGAGTCCCTGCTAGCGGCTCGCCGTGCCATCGTACTTACCTCACATTCAATCGCCGAAATCGACGAACTTTGCCATCGTGTCGCTGTACTTAAAGACGGCCGCATTGTGACGTGCAGCACGCCGGACCGTTTGAAGGCCCAATATGGCGGTTTCTACAATGTAACTGTGTTCGGTCCAGCGCAAATATTATCAAAGATCGAAAAAGATGTGCGTCAACTGCTGCCAGAGACAATTGATATGCAATTCTTTGCGCATTCTCTGAAATTCAACATTAAGATCGAACCATGTGATCCGACGATCATTCAGAACATAGCGGAACATGAAAGTGCCATCGATGTGCCACCCATCAGTGTCACATCGATCTATGAGAATGAATCACAGGTGCTTCAGCATTCGGGCAAACCAATCGGTCTTGTTCAGCTCTTCACTGGCCTGCATCGACTGGCGCAACGACATTGCGAACATGATGTCCGTTCGGCCATCAGTCGTTGCCGTCTTGATGCTGTCTTTGAGCGCATTCTCGATGAGAACGTGCTCAGACCACGATTACCAACGCCCACGCCAAGCATTGGCAATCCAACCAATGACATTGGTGGCGCCAATGGTTCTGCAGCGCTCAGTGGCACAGCTCAAACAGGCTACATACACAACGGCTATGTCGAGAGTGAGGTCGACGCCTCGCCTGTGAACGCTTCAGCCGCCACAAAAGCTGTTTCATAATACCGTCTTTGTCTTGCCATCGACAACTAGTTTCGGTACAAATTCTTGTATTTTTTTTTTATATGATTTCGTTCATTTTTTTATGATTTTTTTTGTCGTCCAGTGTGCGTTCGCAAACTGATGTCAGATTCCGGCGATTTGAACCATCAGTTTGTTAAGTCTTTGTCGTCACTTACTTAGCTTTGTGCGCTCAATGTTTTAAGCTTTAATAATCATATTTGTATGTATATTATGTATGTAATTTTAATTGTACTTAGTTAATTGGTTTTGTCGTTTTGTGATTGGTTGTTTAACTTTTATATATTTTTTCGTGTTATATTTTAAGTATTTACCTCAAAAGACAAAACAAAAAAAAAAAAAAATATCAATATTGGAACTTAGGGAGTTCGAGCAAGGAATTTAAATTGTTAGTATTTAGTATGGATTTGTTTTTTTTAATAGACACATGTATGTTTGTATGTATTAGGGGTAAGGGTTTGCTTGAAAGTAACTGAGATAAATTTTGGCCACATGGTTTAGCAAAAAATTCATTTAAAATTATTTAAACTTTCCGGTCAACATATTTTTTTTCTTAGATTTACAGTTATACATAGTTTATCGAGCCCACTTTCTAATTATTAAACAAAATGACTAGTACTTAGAATTAAAAAAATATATTTTATAATTTTTACAATATTTATAATGATGATGTGCATTAACAATAAATAAAATGATTGTGATTGTAAACTTAAACAAATGAATTTACAAACAATATTTTTTTTATATCGACGCTTATTTTTGGGAAGATATTACTTAAACATTTACTGTTTATACTGATCTGACATTATATGACGATCCCGATTGACACAAACCACTTGGTTTGTGGTATCGGAGTGCTAAGTGTGTGCGGGGCGGAAATGGACCGGCGTATGTTTGCTTCGAATAGTATGGAATATGGAAAGTTGCATAAATAGAGCATTGCAATATGTGAAGGCTTAGTTGGCTCTTCGTTTTGGTCGCTAACTTTTTTAATAGGCTGGGCCGCTGTTGCAAAGAAGAGGACACATGTTTTTACGACTTATTGATGTACTGTGGGTCGAAGGGAAACTAACTGCATTTTATTTGCTCCCACGTTGAATTGAAAAATATAAAAAAAAAAAACATTATCTTATTGTCATTCATTTATTGTAATTGTTTGTAACAAACTTCGTAAAAGACGTACAATATTTTAAAATGAATGCTGTATTAAAATCGTTAATAAGACACAGTTGTGTCATTTGAGGGCATGGCTAGCCTTTTTCGTCTTTCCCCTTTATTGAAAGAAGACTGGTTCATCGTTTTCATCGTCAGCGGTCACGTGGTTTCTGATTCTGGTTGTAGATGACGGAGCGGCATACTCAAGATTGTTCACAACTTCTCCGAGAGCTTGTCTGCCACTGGTGCCAGAATCATTGGCTTTAGCGACCGTTTTCTGAAAGCCACGGCGTGATTTTTTGATTGATTTCTTCTTGAGACACTGTGAAGTTCTTCTACCTTTTGATTTCTTCTTGAGACGCTTTGAAGTTCTTCTACCTTTGCTGGTGGTAGCACCAGTATCCTCAGCATGGTCTGTGTTACCTGCTTCAGACTTGGCACCGACAGCCATAGATAGATAGGCAGCACTTCCAGTTTGCTCACCAACTGACGCTGCCATCGGTTCCTGCTGTTGTTCCTGTTCCTTAGCGGCACCTTCCACGACGTCGTCGTCGTTATAAAGCCATTCGGCCAGTTCCATGCAAAAATCGCCGAGCTCTTCCTCACTGTTAGTTTCCGATATAGTACGCTGGTTCACGCGTTCGCAGAACTCTTCAATTTCCTTATCCACGGGATGCGGATTACATGGGTCTATGATTGGAAAACCAATAGCCGAACAATCGAACAGTTTCAGCAACTCAGCACTTATTGACTCTTCGCTAAGTGGCGATGACCGCATATATTTCTCATATTCGGATCTTAGTACCTTCATTCTCACTGATTTGAAGCGAAGTCGAAACTTAACACCACACACAGAATTAAAATTTGTGAAGGAATAGAAAATCAAATTTAAATCTGAGATGTGTTTAGTCTGACGTCTGTCAAATTATGAGCTTTAGTTTCAATTGCTTTTAAAATCAAAGCCGAAAAGAATGAAAAACTGAGTACTAATATATACCTATACATTAATATAGTATACAAGTATATGTACGTGTGCATACAAGCGAATAACGGCAGTTATGTGTCGCCTTGAGTTTCTAGCGGTAAAAAACGAACGAATGTTTGTGTGTGTGCCAGCTAGCATTTTTTGGACGAATGAATGCTTACGTGCGAATGAAAGGGACGCGTGTAAGAAAAAATCGGTGCAGCTCTTCTTAGGCTGGACTGTCATAAATAAGACTTGTGTTGGTTTTTAAAATACATACATTGTACATATTAGGACAAATTACATACAGTGCCTCACAGCTTAAAACAACGATTGTCTGTTTGAACTTTAAGTAACATTTTAATGACTGTAACCACAAAACTAATTTTAACTTCGATTCGGGTTCTTTTTTTCAATGTTTGGGGGGTGAGTTTCGTTCCTGACGCCAAAAAAGCGATTTCATATATTTTGTTTGTCCAAATTTTGGAATTTTTACCACACTTTTTAAGCTTGATTTTGAGTTTAAATGTTATATTAACCTATTAATATAAAGAAAGTCCTGTTGCAACACCGGGTGGACCTAACCGTTCCAAACCAACAATTTTTTTTATGAAAAATCAAACAAAAAGGCAAGTATAAAGTAACACGGCTTTGGTTGGGTATAAGCTTCCAATTGGTTTTGGAACAAGTTTTTATAAAAATATTAATGGCGGTAAAATCGGGTTTATTAGAAAATATACCCTGCTCATATTGTCGATGTCACGATTCAAAGTTAAAAAATCTTATACATCTGGCATTGACAATTTAAATATTCTGTAAGATTCCATTATCCATGGTCTTAAACGGACAACAAAATAAAATAAATATAGTAAATACCCTTTTTCGAGTCTTGCTTAGGCTTGGAAAAATTTATTATGAAGTTTGTAAGGCACAGAAAGAGACATCTTTGACTATTTAAAGTATATACATACATATATTCTTCATCAGTTCGATGAGACGAGTTAATATAAAAGAGTATTGTGTACATATTGTGGAAAACGGACTCTTATAAAACTCATTTGCAAATTGAAGCATTTTTGTTGTAAATACGTTTGGCAGCTGTTGTAGCCAAACTTGTTGTAATTTTGTCATTCTTCTTTGTGTGCTGTTCTGTTTCGATTTAAGCGTTGGACGAAGCGTGATGAATGTGTGTATGCCCTTTTATGGTCTTGAAAATTTTAATTGTATTCTTCTTTGTGTGCTTATATTTTCAAACGAGTTGAAATGTCAAAATTGCGCCAAAATTGTCCGTCCATTCAAGAGTTCGTTTTCCACATTATGTGTACAATACTCTTGGTTTCAATGCGACTTCTCCCAAAGTTTCAAAGTTAGCAAAAATATGCATACATAAAACATGAACATTCTTACAGTCGTGTGTTTTAAAAAACAAAACCCATGCTCACTTCGATTTTTTTTAAGGCGAAGGTAGCATTCTTGGAAGCGAGGGAGGAAGGTTTTAAGCATGGCGACAAGCGGCAGGAGCCTTGTTATACGTGAAATTAGAAGATATCGGAAGGGCAGCGCCATGCATGAGGCAGTTAAAAGGCGTTATATTTCCCGCTGGGTTGCTTGTCAACGAACATTGCATTAAATACGAATTTCACAAGTTAACATAATTAATTTTCAATAGATTACAGAAAATAATTTAACCTACAAGAGATAGCGAACAAATTCATATATATAAAATTATTTAAAAATGTTGAATGTTTTGTTGCCTTCAAAAAAATATAAAAAATTCATAAAGAAGGGAAATAAAAATGAAAAATAATTCGCTTGAGTGAATGAGTGAAACGAAAGAAATTATTGTAATAAAAAGTCAATGAAAAAAAGAGAAAAAAAAATATTTGTGTAGAAGAAACTCACCTTCAGTGCATACAAAAACGGTAGCGTCGACGTCGCTGCCGGCGTTGCCAGTGCTGCTGCTCTCAATAAACACACAAATTAAGCTGAAAGCTGCACTTTGGCTTGGCTCTTTCACCAAACTGGCATTAAATGAGGCGATTCGTGCAGCGGCCATGTTTGCATTTGTTTGGTCTGAGGTTTGGTGTTTGTTTTTGGTGCGCATTACTAATACGCCATGCCCCGCTAGCCGCCGCCCGCGCAGTGAGGCAAGTGAAGGTATGTATTTATTTCGCATTGCGATTTATGAATGCGTTCGTTTAAGCTGCCCCCGGGCTGACACGGTCGCAGGTGTCGGGGCACAAGTTGAAGTAAATTACACAAAGTACGCCAAACTGGCATATTGAAACTTTTAATGCAGCGTTTTTGTGTGTTTGCAACAATTTTGCGTTTTGTTTTTTTTTTTTTTGTTGCCTTTTTCAACACTTTTATGTTGCAGACACATTTGTTAAATGCGCTCAATTAAAATACATTAAAGTTTTAGCTAAAATTTGCTTAAAGTTGAATTATTTGAGAGCTCAGTGAAATATATGTGCGTGTGTATCTTTTGTATTACAACAAAGCATTAACAAATCATTCGCACAGTTTATTCATTTCAGTTTACGCTCATCAAATCAACAAATATCGAACCCATTTAGTCAACACTTCATTCAATATTTGTCATTTCTTTTTTCTTCTTGGCTTAAGTAAGTGCCGTTAGGTCAAGTAGGTTCATACACACACAGACAGACACACTGAAGCACTTTTAAAGTCCTATTAACAAGTATGAGGCAATAAATCTTCGCTTACGTTCGGCTGAACCCCCACCAGCCGCCCCACCGCCCGCTGTCTAATGGCGCCATAATCGAAATCCTTTGGCCTACGCTCATAATCCGCAATGAGCCTGTACAAATTTGATATCCGCTCTGCCAACGTTCGACCGAACGACCACATTGAATGGGGAAGAGGGGCTCATGTTTGCTGCCTGCCCCGCTCGGTGCCTTCAATGTGCTTAACATCTTTTGTTGCGCCAATTTCCTTCGCTTCGTTATTTCTTTTCTTTCTCTTTTTTTGTTTTGCTTTGTTTTTTTCAGTGTTTTTTGCTTCGCTAAAAGTGATAAAATGTTTTATGTCCTCGAGTGTCTGATAACAATAAATAACGCCATTGAAGAAGACGAAAGCGAAGTCGATGTTCGTGTTGGTGTTGTTGTTGGTGTTGGTGACGACGATGTGTTGTTGGAGCACTGGGGCAATGTGTTGTTGCACGTGCCGGAAGTGTGGTAACAATGCCGTGACGGACATACAAACAAATTGAATGGCGTTGAAAATGTTAACGATTATCGATGACGTTGTCGCTGCTCTCCTGGCCCTCCGGCCCCTTCACCCACGCCTTATTTTGGCTTGTAGCTCGTGAACTTATCAATGTCATTAAAATGCGGAAATAAATGCTTTTTGGCAAAACCAAAACTAACACACAACAACAACAACAACAACTACAACTACAAAGATGTGTCAAACATATTGACTGACAACTCAGAAATGCATTGCCGTCCGTTCGTCCGTCCGTCCGACCACGCATCACATGGCCTTCAATAACTGCCAACGCTGTCGGTGTCGACGTCGACGTCAGCGTCGCACTCTCCGCTGCCTAGCTTGCAAACAAAATTGTGTGTTTAGGACATTTTGGCTTCTTCCTTTCACGCCTTTTGGCACTGCTGCTATTGTAGTTGTTGTTGTTGTTGCTGCTACGCTTTTTAATGATGAATAGTCATCGAATTTGCGGCCATTTTTTTTTTTTGGTTTTTAGTTGTAAACGTCTGTCTTGTCTGTCCGCCAACGCAGGACCGTTTTGAATTTGGTTTTAGTTTGGGTTTGGCTTATTCCAATTTTGCCTAACTAATTATGCTAATTCTATGTGCGTGTGTGTGCGTGTGTGTGTGTTGGTTTATTAACGCCTTTTCGTGTTCAAAATTAATTAAAAATTTATGACAAATTCGCACCAAAAATACAAAATTTGTGGTTTCAAACGGAAATTGTGAGCTTTTGCCATGTTTGTTGTTGTTGTTGTTATTATTGTTGTTTGCTGATAAAATATTTTGTGCGTCGCATTGTTGTCGTTCCAATTCCAATTCCAATTTGTGGCTTTCTATGCCCAAAAGTGACAACATTTTGTGGCAAACAAAAAGTCATAGTTTCGTTTTGTTTTGTTTTTGTTATCTTTCTTATTTTTGGCTTTTAGCAGATTTGTTTGCAATTTAATTAAATTGCAAATTTATATATTTTGTGTGTGCTTAAATTTTTGATTTATTTGTAATATTTAATATAAATTGAAACTCGTGCCACAACCGTTGTCTCGCTTACATTTTTCCATGCTCCTTGCAGGATCCTCAACATAACAATCGACATAATCGATCTGCATATAATCATCAGAGACTTTCATTAAAAAGCAACCTTTGCCTGTTGCATCTCTCGTCGCGTCTTTGCGCTAGTCTGCTTCGAGCGCCCTCTGTCGCCCGCCGCGCACACCAAACCATGTTTATTAACATCATTTGCGCTTAAACAAGCACGCCTTCGCTCACTAGCGGCAACTGAGGCTTTGACTGGTGGCAAGCAGAAGGCATCTATCTATGAAGTTGCCAAGTATCTGCTCAGCCAGCCAGTCAGTCATTGCCATTGTGCAAAATCGCGTATAAAAGTGCATTTACAGCGCTTGTTAAAACAAGTACACATGTTCTGGCTGCGCAAGTGAAATATAAATAATAATAAGTTAAAAAACGCACAAATAAAAGTTGAAAATAAAAAAAGCATAAACAATTTAATAAAACACTCCTTTTGCGCCAAAGACTTAATCAGTGAGAAGGTTTGTTGCCACTTGTCTGACCATGTTTTCACGCAGCAGCACAATGCCACGCCTCGTGCGCCGTTACGCCCACCTGCCTTTAACCACAAATACACACACACACACACACACACTTTCGCTTGGCATTGCGCTTTCTTTCTTCAGCATTTTAAATTTTTTTCCCAATTCTTTTTACTTCTCGTTTCACTACTTCTGATAAGGCCGGGCAAATTAACTCCGAAAGGCAGGAGACCTCTTCAGCTCAGCTCGGCTCGGCTCAGTTTGGTGGGCGTGCGTGGGCGCGGTCAATGGCGTTGCTCGGCGCATTTAATGAGCGTTTAATTGACGTTGGCCTTTGTTGGCATTTACGATTACACTTTTTTGTTGTTGTTGTTGTTTATTGAGGCTTTTTATGCACGAAAATTTAATATGAAATTTATGAGGCTCGTGTAGCAACATTTAAGACGTGCGCGCCAAACTAATCTTGGCCTCAATAAACACACACACACACACACAGAGACACTGCCAATTCAATTTGCCATTTGCTATGAAGCGGCGCTAAGCACGTCGATGAATTTCCCAGGAGTCTGATTAGTCAGGAATAAGCAAATCAGCGTCAACAAATTAAGTTGCTCTTCACACGTTCGCATTCACTCAGCGACGCAGCGACTCGACTTTTTCTCTCCCCTACTATGTGAGATGTGCACCTCATATTTGGCTCACCTTCATGTCATTCATGTGCCTTCGCTTCATTTGCCTCAATTGCGCTTCAGTCTTTCGCCACAAACGTTTTAATGTATTAATTAATTATTATTATGGGCATGTCTTTCTCACAACGTGAAAATATTTCACATTTCACGAATTGCGCGCAAATGACATTTCTTTGGTAGACAATTTAATTAAAATCGGTTTAATATTAAGGATATTCTTCATTTGTCATTTGTTCGGCTTTTCTCAAAACCATTTTGCGTGAGTAATTATATTTTACACTTGGAAAATAAAATGAAATGGAAAACCAGTGAGAATAAAATATAAAAATAATAATTAAATACAAAAGATAAATAAATACTATAATAATAAATTAAAAACCATACAATAATATAAAAATGTAGTCATAAGTAGAATATAAGTCTCTGACCCGGTGGGGAAATTTATTTGCACTAAGCCAGCTATGCCCCAACTCACAGCCATGTGTGGTCAGGGACTAAATTTGAATCCGTGTTTAACGTCCATCTAAAACCCGCTGTTGTTAGGCCGCTAATCCACAGCAGACTCACGAAGGTAGCGCCGAACGGAGTTGAGTGTCAAAAAAGAGATTTCAGGTGAGATGATCTGATAAAGATTATTGTAATTCATACATAAAACGCGAAACGGTTTATGAATATAGGCGAGCACACTCGACAATTCAATACCCTGCACATACCGAATCTAAAAAATATTGTTTACCGGACATGGATGATATATGTATGTATTGTTCAAATCGTTGGTAAGGCAGGACTTACTTTATGAGGCACGACTTTATTCAGTGGTGCTGTTGCCACTATAAAGCAGTGCTGTAGTTGTAAATAAGCCATTAGACCCCGCGCTATTTTGCCTGGCCTTGATTTAATGCTCATCAAGCCCATATTTTAGTGCCACGCCCACGCTTTGGTTGGCATCTTATTTCTGTTTATCTTAGCAGTCTACATACAAATATTCATTGTTGTAGCTCAAGAATGTGCCACGCCTCTTCTTAGATCAAATAGTTACAAATAAAATAAAGTTGTTCTATTGGCTTCTCTTACTCTTCTTTATTTCTTGTAACAGGTACCAGTTCCTGAGATCTGATCCCAGTGACATCTGCAGACACTTGGACTAAGAATACTATACTTTTGATAATTCTGGCTCAAACTTTATTTCATTCAATTCATTCTTACTTTTGATTTGATTGCATAAAAAAGCAGACTCTCTAATTTCAAGTGGGAGAAGGTCCTACGAACGTCGAACTTCTGCCGGGCGACTTTTGTCGTCGCGTGCCTCAAATGTAAAAATTTATGTAATCTTGTTTGAGAATCTTATCATATTTTGTTGATTTCAATGAAAATCGTTTGGAAATCAAAATTCTGGTATTTGGCAAAGGAAACGAAAGGCATAACGCGAAGTGCGAGGAACTTGTCATTTTGAAATCGATATGAGAAGATGTCGTCCGGACACGGTACGGACACATATGCGGGCGGCAAAGTGCGGACATCAGCGCTGCTGACCAACAACATGCAGAACGCCCTGAGCAACGGCGACGGCAGTGGAGGTGGAGGTGGCCCGCGCACGCGACGCATATCCATGCGCATTTCGCAGTGCACGCCGCGCAAGAGCCTCGAGGTGAACAAGACGCTGCCGTACGACGAGACGCTGCTGCGCATCTCGGTGTCGTTGCGCTCACTGGAGGTCGTGGCCCGCGAGCTGTCGACCAGCGGCCAGGTGAGCGAGCTGAACGAGATCGCGTGGGCGGTGAAGGCGCTCATGCTCACCGATCTGACGACGCTGGCCGGCGACGATACGGCGGCGAATGTGCGGCGTCTGTGCGCGTATGCCGCGCATCCGTTTCCGCCGCACGTCATCGAGACGGAGTTCGATCGCGAGCTGCACGACAAGGTGCATGCCGCGGCCATTTGCGTCTATCCGTCGCGCATCAAGGACGCACGGCTCGAGCTCGAGCAGCTGAAGGCGGACGAGGTGCTGAACATCGCAGCGGTCGCGACCGGCTTTCCGTCGGGTCAGTATGGCCTGCAGTCGCGTCTGCTCGAGATCAGTCAGGCGGTGTTGGCGGGCGCCAATGAGATCGACATCGTGATCAACCGGCAGATGGCGCTCAATGCCGACTGGGAGGGCGTTTACAATGAGGTGGCGGCCATGCGTCGCACATGCGCGGATCGTGCGCATCTGAAGACGATATTGGCGGTGGGCGAGCTGGGCAGCATGGAGAATGTCTATAAGGCGTCGATGGCTTGCATGCTCGCTGGCGCTGATTTCATCAAGACATCCACGGGCAAGGAGACGGTGAATGCGACGCTGCCCGTAGGTCTGGTCATGATCTATGCGATACGTGAGTTCCGGCGCCGCACCTGTCAGCTGGTGGGCTTGAAGGCAGCGGGCGGCGTGCGCACGGTGCGTGAGGCCATCGCCTGGATGACGATGGTCAAGGAGACGCTCGGCAAGGATTGGTTGCGGCCGAGCTTGTTTCGCTTCGGCGCTTCGGGGCTGCTCGATGACATTGCACGTGTGCTCTACGAGGGCTTCGCGTGGGCCAATCGTGAGCCCAGCCAGGAACAGCTGACCGTGCAATTTAGCGAGTGCAAATAGCTTGGCTAAGCACTTCAATACTTTTCATTTCTGTCGTTTGCTTGGAAAAAAAAAAAAATAATAAATAAAGGAAAAAAACCTCCAATTCGTGTAAAATAAAAACTTTGCTTTTGTAACGCGCAACGCAAAATAAACGCTCCTCAATAGCTTATCCAATACACACACACACACACACACGCACGTACGCAAAAACATATATATATATAACATATTTGCAATTATATTTTATATTCAATGCAGCAGCATTTTATGAGGCCATTAAAATATTTTATTGCTTTTAGCGTAAATTTTGAGGCAATAATAATAATAAAAAAAGAAGAAGAAGAAGAAGAAGAAAAAAAGAAAGACAAACCAAAACCAAAAACAAACAACAAAGCGAAAACCAAGCAATGTCCATGTCCATGAATAGACAGTCAGACAGACCGTCGGACAGAGGGACAGACAGATAAACAAGCAATCTGTAACGGTTTCTTTCCGCAGCATTCGAAAGCCGACAACACAATTCCAATTGGCACGCCCCGCATGCCGCTCAAGACCCCCTGCCCATGCTCCACACAGCCCTCAACACCTCTTAGCAGCACTCAGCATTGACTGCCGCTGCTGAATGCCTTCTTCATGTTGTTGCTTTACAGTTTTCTTCCTTTCTTGTAACTCCTCGTTGTTTTTGCTGTTGTTGCTGTTGTTGTTGTTGTTGTTGCTGCTGTTTGCTGTTGTCCGCCGCAACATTTTATGTTTACTCATGTTTTTTGCCGTATGTTTTTACATGCTTCGCCCTTCTTTATGCCTTCTTTGCTTTCTTGTGCGTTCGCTTACATTTTTCACAGCTTTGTTGGTTTTTTTTTATTATTCTTATTTTTGTGTTTCTTTTCGCTTTTTATTATTTCTATTTTTTGGTATTTTTATACATACATATATACATATATTTATTTATTTTTTTTTTTTTATGCTCCGAAGTTTTCTTTTTGCAATTCAGTGAAAATTTAATTTACATTTGCGCATAAAATGCTGCTACATCACTCGTGGGAATACCAGTCACACACACACACACACACACACACACACACACACATACAGACATACAAGCATGTTCAGCGTTGAAGTGTGTGCTTCAGTGTATGGGCTTGTGTGTGTGTGTGTGAGTGCGGAAATAGCAGTGGCAGCCGTCGCCGCCGCCAACGCCACACAACTATAAACCAAACAATCTTACAACATGTAACGGCTGAGCGTGGAGTGTGCCTGTGCCTGTGTGCCTGTGGAGTGGCTGTGGCAGTGGCAGGAGCCGTGGCAGGCGGCGTTGAAGGGCAGTGTGGTTGGAGCACATGACAAGCAACGCGACCGCCTTCAATCTAATGCGATTTAAGTCTGCATGTTGTTCCTGACTATGTCCTTGCCGTCGTCTTTTCAATATTCGCTGCTCATGCATGCATGTGTGTCTGTCTGTGTGTGTGTGTGTGTGTGTGTGTGTGAGCAGCTGTTTTCATACTGTTTCGCATATAAATTGCTTTCAATTGATTTACTTTCATTTGGATTTTTGCTCACTTTTGCGTTTCTTTCAATTTTATTTCTTTAATAAATTTATAAATTCATGTTAAATATGTTGGTCATGCACATGTGCCCCTTGTTCGGCCCCACACCCTTGTTTTTATTAGCATTATTTTATACATTTACTTGTTTCATTTAATTACATTTTTTTATTTTTAATTGTTCATAAAAATAGTTAAGTTTTTAGTTACCGCTAAAGATCATCTCCACAAGACCACCCACCACCATTGCCCCACCGACCCGCTGGCCAACCGCTGAAATTCTATAAACTTTGTACTCATTTTTTATTAAAAAGCTTTTTTGGCTTTCAGCATTAATATTAGCAACATTTTCATTTGGCATGTCAGCGTAAAACCATGCCCACGCTCACACCGACGCCCACATCATCATTAGGGCCGCTCGTCATTATGCACGTGCCCTGCCCGTTGCTCCAGAATTCGGTGGCGGCGCTTAACTTATCGCAACGCAAGTTGGCTGGGATTTTATTAATTAAAGTGCAACCTGAGCTGCTGCGGTCTTTTTTTCGGTGGTTTCGCTTTTATTCCCTTTTGATATACCCAGCTAAAATTTCACAAGTTGTAGAAGATGTGCCGTTGGCAACACTTGTCCTTTTTTGATATCCTTCAAGTTGTCTTAATGCAAAAAATGAAATGAGAAAATAAAGAAAATTTGCGAACGAAATTAATAGACTCTTGGCTTGACTGTAGCGCGATAAAATCATTAAAATGCATGCTTGAAAGTAGCGTTATAACTGCCAGTGTTGGACAGCAGCGTTTGAACTATTTAAACTAGTGGAAACCGCTTCGGTCAATGGGTGACAAGTGCTTAAAGCGCTGACTTTGCGACAAGTCGCTGTAAGACGCGTTAATATGAGACTATCACAGTCAATGTGCTTACACCAAGGGGTGAGGGGTGTGGGGTAAACAAAAATATTAAGAACTCAGGCAGACTGGAGACTGGTGACTGCAGACTGCTTTCATTAGAGCAAAGAAAGAATTTCATTTAAGCGCTCGAAAGCATTATGGGAAAACTCTTTATTAAAGCGTCATTAATTAGTACGGACAAAGTCATTAGTTGCAGTCGTCGAGATAAGATGCATACAAATAAAGCAAGCTATAGCAAGGCAGGGCGTGTCATGAAGGGGCGGCTCGGTGGCTCGGCGGCACTGAAAGCTCAGCAAATCTTGCTAAGCAATTTGAAGCGCAACAAAATTGCATTTACAGGACAACTTGCAAGTGCAGGCAAGAATGCCAAGAAGAAGCACACAAAAAAAAAACCACTTGAAAAAGGGGGAAAAAAAAGAAAGGCAAATAACAAAATGGCGCAATCTGCCATTTTCGTAGTGTTGTCCTTTGCCGATGTCGCTGGCGCAGTGCAAGTTCGGCGTCTTTGTCGCGTCGCCGTTAACTATGCAAAAGAATATGACAAAGGACGAGTGCGAGGACGAGCATAAGGACGAGTGTAAGCAAAGGATTGAGCAAAATGCAACGCGCATAAAAGTTCTTCGTGTAACTTTGGCAATTTTTCATTTGTAGTGTGTCGCGGGCTAAATGAATCGACAACAGAGAGCAAGTGAGTTAGAGCGAGCGTGAGAGTAAGGGGTAGTATGTGGGTGTGTGTGGGTGTGTGTGGGTGTGCGTGGGCGACAAAGTCAGAGGCATCGATGTTGAAATCGGCAACGACGACAATGCACAAAAAAGAGGTGACGCATAAATTAAAAACAGCTGCCATTTGTGTTGCCCCACCCCCCTCACACCACGCTACGAACCGTGCCAGCAGCAGCGAACTTACTGATTGTCATTATCATTATGATTATTATGCAATGCCGCCTTTGACTTTTTCGATTATCAAAGACAACAACCACAATCGAAAGACAAGTCAGAACTTTTTTTTCACTGCCGTTTTATTAGTTCTTCCAAAAGGAGTGCCTTTTCTCTCCAGATATCTAGTGCAATGCCGGGCTATATGGCATCTCAATTTCGTTATTTCTATTTGAATTATATCAGAAACCTGGGACTTAAAAGAAGAAGCGCTTACAGAGTATTTCGGGTTTGGTGAATCTCTGAGAATTGAGAACTCCAACGTGGCAACGCGACTTAATTTCTTTGGACCGTAGACTTCTGTTTGCCGCGTACTCAATGACAAACCATGTCTTGAATGGCCTCAAAAAAATAATGAAAGGCGTTGTAATTAAACGAAACTCTGGCCATGGTCGACTTCGTGTCTGACTTTGGCAGCGAGTCAAGTTTGGCAGTTGACTTTGCCACATGGCAGCTGCTGCGAAGACAACAACACACTAGCCGAGCTGGCGAGCGATAGGAGGCGCAGTGAATTCGCGTGAAGTGCATAGAAGTCAAGTCAAGTCGCGGCAAGTCAAGTAGCGCCGAGGAAGTTGTTGCCACAGTCGCAACGAGTGTCATTAGACTAATTAGGCGCACTTTGTGAGTAGTTTTGATTTGTATGCAACGTGCATAGTTCTGCTTGCCGCTCAGCATTGTTTGATTATTTCATATTTTTGTTTGCGCGGCGACACAAAACTTTTCGGCGTGTTTGCCTTGCAATATTATTTCTGGCCAATTGGACTTTACTTAGGACAAATCAAGCCTCAAATTGGTGGACTTAAAATGCTTTTGTCTTCTGTTGCCGGTTTAATCAGCAACTTGTGTCATTATTAGTGCTCTGTGTCGCGCCTAAAACCAATTTAGCAATGCAACCAATCGCCAGGAGTCCTGCGCAGCAGCTCACTAGCTCAGTGGCTCAGCAGCTCAGTGGCTCAGTGGCTCAGTGTGGGGCGCGCGCTCAATTATTTCGGTTCAGTGACGTTTTATCGTATTTCATTACATTTACATTTACATTACGATTTGTGCAGTTGAGTTCGGTCGGTCGTTGGCATACAATTTGGTACGATTTCAATCGCTGCGCAATTCGTCGCACTTCATTTGGAAATTGCAAATCGGATTTTATTTTCATTCATTTCGATTTCGATTTCGTATTACATTCTTAGCCAAAGCCCGTTTTACACGAGGCTATTCAATGTTCAACACGATATTTGCGTTTGTACTTTTGGTACATACGTCGCTGCCAACGCCGACGTCGCTGCTGACGCCCACTGGCATGAGTTGTGCCGTTGGTTTTTTGAGTTTTACTGTTTTCGTGTTTTTGGCAGACATTCAAAAAATGTTTTGGCCACACTTAACGAAATGTGCATCAAATGGTGCATGCTTTCGGGCGCACAAACAAATAAACCAGCCAACCAACCAACCAACCAACTAACCAATGGCCGTGATCGTTCTAACAAAAAATATATACTAAATGAAAACTGCCAAAGCAAAAAAAAACAAAATTCAAAACAAATTTGAAAGCAGCGACAGAAACAGAAGCCCAATTGGTTCAGTCATTACGTTGCACATACGACACGTCTGACCGACGGTCTAACGGTCTGTCGTATGACGTGCTGTGTCATTCACGAGTCAATTCGCAGAATAATGAAATTGCATGTCGTTGCCGTTTAATAAGTATTCGTGTTTGCATGCGACATGCTTAATTTGCCTTACGCTTTAAAGTATGCAATGCAAATTTAATTGTTACATATTTAAATCGCCTCCGAGCATTAACGCTCAAATTCAATTAAATCTGTGTGCGTGCAAATAATTTATACAACAATTAAATGCACATTTATGTGTATTTGTATTATTATTTAAATATGCAATCGAAGTGAAATGAATTTATTATAAATATTTGTGTGTATGTGTGTGTGTGTGTAACAGAACATTTGGCATTCTTCTCAACACCTTCACGGCAAACACTTCCGTTTGCAGTGACCATGGCGTTGCAAAGAAGCGTTCGGGCGCACGGAAGTGGCGGCATCGTTGAATTGCAACTGCAAATGACAGACAGACAGACAGACAGACAGACGGCAAGACTTGTTGTGCAGCATGAAAGTGAACTGAAAAAAGCAACGTACGAAGGAATGTGCTTACACATGTGTGTGTGTGTGTGTGTGTGTGGCAGAAGAAGTGCAGGAAGATGCCAACGAGCATGGTTATTTATTGGCCTATTGCAATATAAATGTGCACAAAGCATACAAGCCACATTTACATCCGCTCACACACACACATACACAGGACACACACGCACACACACAAGACACACATACACACAGGACAGACAGGACACACACTGACACTTGGCTAGTGTGGCGTCTAACACCTGTGCGCGCTTTGCTCATGTATGTAGCATACTTCGAGGCGTCACCATTAACGAAGCCAATGTCCGGTTCGATGGCATTCGCTCGTTGCAAGCGCCTTCAGCCTGCAACTGACGGACGTTGCGCCTGTCTGTCTCCCTCTCTCTCTGTCTGTCTGTCTGAGGCTCTGTGTGTGCGTGTGCGTGTGCGTGTGTGTCGTTGCGCAAAACTTCGTTTCGTGTCGTTTTGCTTCGCTTCGATTTGATTTATTGCCGTTATATTGAAATTGTATTGCTAACTTTTGTGTGGCCAAGTGAGTTGAAAACGATAGCGTTGCCAACCGCTTTCTTTTTAGCCATTGCGTGTGTATGTGCGTGTGTGTGTGTGTGCTGCTTAGTCGAAGCTGCGTGGATCAGCTGCGTGAGCTTCGTGCTCAAAAACACTTTGCTTGCGATAATTTATGCAATATTCAAAAAATAATAAAAAAGAAAAACAATTTTTAATTACGTTGTGCGCACAAAAGTATGCAATATGTGCAATAGATCAAAATCTATGCACGAAATAAAAGCGAAAAAAAAACGTTACAAAACACAGTAAAACAAGAAAATAACATAAGCACAAATTCAGAAAGGACACGAAAAGCCTGTCAAAGGATAAAGCCTGACCAGACTCAATTAAAAGGACGTATGTACACAACAGTGTGTCTGTGTCTGTGTGTGTGTGTGTGTTGGGTGACGTGATTTTATTTTGCGCTGTTGTGCTCGGCTTAGCTGAGCTCAGTTGAATTCGGCCTGGCTTTGGCCTCAGCTCAAGTCACTTCAGTTGCACTTGTTGTTGTTGTTGCTGTTGTTGCTGTTGTTCTTGTAGGCACTTGTCGCGCTCAAAAGCGCTTCAATATATGAGATACAAGTGTGCTACAGCAGGACAGGCAGACAGACAGACAGACGGACGGACAGACAGAAGGACAGACGAATGAGCGAGTCAACGGTTGTATGCGAAATACGACAACAGCAACAGCAACAACAACAACAAGCACAAGCAGTGACAGCAGCACCTGACAAACACCTAAGCGCCTTTAAGTATGCTATGCACGACGTCGTCAGACAAGAACTCGTCGGCGCATGTTGAGTATGTAAATTATAATTCCATGTTAACTTTTTAAACTGCATGAAAAGCTGATGCGCCTCTTTAAATTTCATACGGGCAACCCTCCTGCGTGGGGAATGAGGGGTGAGGGGCAGCGCGCTGAGAGGTTATGGTGACGTTATAACAGTACGGCTTGTAGCGTGCCTACTGTGCTGTTGGGGGTGTGTGTGTGCATGTGTGTGTGTGTGTGTGAGTGTGTGTTTGTTTATGCAGCGCCTTTTGAATATTTTAAAAGGGCGCACATTCGCATACACAAACTCATCAGCATCAGTGTTGTTGTTGTTGTTGGTGTTGTTGTTGCTGTTGTCGTTGCTGCTGTCACTAAAAAAGGCATCAATGCTGCGCTTGTTGACGATGACGATGACGCTGACGATGCTGACGAAAAAGCCTTCAGCGCTCACTCACTAACTCGTTGAGTTATTCATTCATTCATTCGTTCAATTGTTCATTCGTTCGTTCGTTCATTCACACACACACACACACACACAGAGACTCCTTTGCGCATTCATTCGCTCACTCATTCACTCACTCATTCATTCATTCATTTATTCGCATTTATGCAAATTCCGCTCGCTTATGACACGTGAATATCTTCGCTCAAGTGTGGCTGACAAAACGCGCAAATACCGTTTGCCAGCTTACATCAATGACATAATGATGCTCATGCTGATGATGATGGGTGGCAGCGAAGAATATATTGCACAAAGATAAGACGACAAATGAAGGCGCACACACAAAACACAAAACACAAACGAGGCTTTTTCATTTTTATAGAGTGTTGTTTATTTAAATTGTCGCATTTTTTATTGCCTTGAAAGTTGAATGAAATGCGAGTTTCGTTGAGTTGTTGAGTTCATCTGTATTTTAGTGCCGAAATGCCGTGTGCCGTTATTAAATCAATTAATGTCTGTTTAATGCGCGCACAGCTAATTTATGTTCATTTACACATGCGATTAAGCAAGGACGCACACAAGCGCATTGCAAAGCGCTCCTGTCACATTTCCCACATCACATTTAAGCAATTTGTCGCTCATTAAAAGCAAACAAAGCAACAAATAAGTAGAAAAAGCAACACGAGCAGACAAAAGGCAAACGACAACAACAGCAACAACAACAACAACAACAGCAAGCAAATAAAAGAAAAGGCAATGCGCGCGTCTCAGTCAACATCAACGTCAGCGTCGGCGGCGGCGTCACGCACAGAGACGTGCTCTAAACTGACACACTCGATTCGTGTCGAATGCTAAGCCAACTCAGACCTCGACCTGGCCTTTCTCACTGACTAACTGAACCTTTGCTTATTCTTCTCATTCTTCTTCTGCTTCTGCCTCTGCCTCTGCTTCTTCGTCATCAGCATCACCATCAGCATCACCATCATCATCAGCATTAACGTCTCGCGCTGCTGCCGTCGCTGCCGTTGCCGCTAGCTGCGCTCCTCTTTGTCTAAATTTGTTCGACGCCTCATGCGCTTTCATTCGTGTTTGCCTTTGCTTTTGCCTACGCCTATGCCAATGACTTTGCCTTGACTATGCTGCTTTTGTTGTGCCGTTAGTCAACAATGCGTGGGCGTTGCTCCTGCTCGTTGCTGTTGTTGTTTAAAGTGCGCGACGCGTGTTTGCGCCGCATTACGAGTGCGTGTTAAACGCTAAATGGCGTCTATTGACAGTTAGTCCTTTTTTGCCTTTTTTCGCGCTTTTTTCTCGCTTTTGCATGCAACGCGCGTGCCTGCGTCGCTTTTGTCACGCGTAATTTGTTAAATATTTGCACAGTTTCAAAAGCCGCAATGTTAAGAGATGATACAAAGCAAAAAAAAAAAGACACAAAAAACAAAAAGAATGTAAATAAGAAAACAACAACATTTAAGCATGAGTCAGAATGCAGAAGACAGCAAATGTTTTGAAATTTGCACAAAGCAAAGCAAAGCATGATTGTCACGCCGTGCTCTTCTTTCATGCACCGCAAAGCCACGCATACACTTTCCATATCGTTCTTTCGCATTCTTTCTTGCATTCCTACTCATGATGCTTGGCCTTCACTTTGTTGCTTGCTGATGTGCTTCTTCGTTTTCTTCTGCTTGTTTAATTCGATCTCTTTTTTTTATGCTCTCAAAAGGTTACTTTACTCAATTCTCTTTACTTTACTGCGCCGCAGTAGCGGACTATCGGTGTGGCGGCCCGCCCGAGCCACTGGTCTTGTTTCTTTGATCAAAACATACTCCTGTTAGCTATGAATAGATACATGCACATAGGTTCATTAGGGTGATTCATTAGCAAACATTGTGTTGTTTTTTTTACTAACAGGCTTAAAAGTTGAGTTTAGATAGTCCGAATCACTTTTTCTTTTTTTCATATTTCCATTTTTCGTTCTATTATTTTCATAACTTTTTCCAACTCGTTTTCTTCTTAGTTTCAGGCAAACAGTTATTCATTGTTTTTAATTAAAACTGTTATTGAAAATGAAAAGCGTATTTATTGTTGTATTAGCTAGAGTAGAATTTTCCTAATTAATTTCTTTTTTCTGAAATTTTATCAAATAATTTGCATTGCGATTGAAATGTATTCGTTTGTGCAAAAGATTTAATTATGTTATGTAAAATTCAAAAATTGTTGTAATTTTTTAAAAAGTCAATACTTTTTATTCACTAATTCGCATTTATGCATAAAGAGCGTGAATTATATATATTTTTATGCAGGCACACATACAAATTTGTATTTTGTTCATAGCTGCAAGCAATGAATAAATGAAAAATTTTAATAAAATTTAATATGAAAAAAAAAAACCCTACTTTATGCACGGGTTTTGTTTTTCCATATCTATTTTGGGATTTCAGTGTTAATCACTGAACGAAATGTTTTAATATATTCATAAGCCAAGCCTGAATTAATATTTGCTTGCAGTAATTTGCATGTGATCAAGAGAGGAGGGCCTCATTCACCTCAGGCCCTCTGACGGGCTTAGTCCGCCAGTGGTGCGCCGTGTCTTTTCATGCCTGCTGCCAGAGGCGCTCATTGCAATGTGTTCACTTCAACGTTTATTATCATCGTTCGTTTGCCTTACGTTGCGTTGCGTTACGTAAATATTTGCGTTAACGTCGCGTTTGGCGTGAATGAAAATATGACGTTTTCACTAAAGCAAAGCCTTGTTTAGTGCTTTGTGTGTCGGATTTTTTACAGTGTACTCAGTTTATTTGGCATGCAACTAAAGCAAATCACTTCGCTAAGTTTTGCTTTATGTATTTGCCTTTGACGCAGCAAAAAAGGCTTAGCCCGAAGCGATTAACTCGAAAATGCAAACAACAATTTTCGGCAGCATTTTTGTCATGTGCATTACTTGCAACGGATCGTGTCTTCGGCACAAATGCCAACCAAACAAGAATTTCAATTATAGAATGTTAAATGTTGACAGCGCTCAGTATGAGCAATTTCAATTAAAATTGCACGTCGAACCGAACGTCATCGTCGACGTCATCGTAAGCGTCGACGTCGACGTCATGTGTGCGTTAGCAATTTCAATACGATTGAAGATGCTGTAAGCTGTGCGAGAAGAATTCCAATTTTATGACATTTGTAAATGTTCTCTTGTGCAGTGCCGAAATTTTAAATGATTTGAGCAAAAGTTGCTAAAAGGCATAAATATTTCGTCTTGCTGTTGTGGCATTACAACTGCGCCTGTTTGCATGCAATGCTTTTTTTCATTGTGCGTGCAGTCATGCCTTCGACCGAAATGCAAATGCAAATACAAAATAGGATTGTGGCAAACAATGCTCGTGCATAAATAACTCAAGAAATTTATATGCAGAAATTCATTTATTTCATTTATTCATATTGCCTTCTCGCTCGCTCGTTCATTCATTCATTCATTGTCGTTGTCATTGTCTGAGCAGTCCGACGTCCGACGTCCGACAAGTGACTGCAAGTGACACTTGTCGAGCAAATTAATGCATTTCAGCAAATGTTCGGTGGTCGGTTGAGCGCCATTGAGCCAAAATTGAACTGCATTGTGTCTTCTTCTTCTTCTGCTATGCTGTCGACATTTTATTGTTTCACAGTCATCAGCAGTCATTTGATTTATGTAATACTTTTTGTTCAGCCATGGTTTTTTTTTCACACACTTTCAGTTTGCCATCTTCGCATCTTTGCATTTTTTCATGCAATTTCATTTCGGCTTTAGACTTTATTAAATTGCTGTGTGGCGCATAATTCAATTTCATTGAATGCACGCACATGATGAACAACAACAACAACAGCAACGACAACAACACTGAAAGCAAAAGCAAACCACAAGCAATAAAAAAGAAACTATGAAAAAATATAAAAAAAAAAAAAAGAAATTACTGAGAAAATGTTCATTAAAAACATGAAAGAAACGACTGTGCAAAAGTTGAAAGAAAGCACGAAAGAAGGAAGTGTGTGTGTGTGTGGCTGTGTGTGTGTGTGTGTGTGTCGCTTTAAACAAAAAAGGAGCGCAAGGAAAAAATATGTCCTGTGCCAAATTTATAATTTATGACTTTACTGCAGGTTTCAATTACGCAAATGCGAACGTATCACTTGCGGGGCGTGGGCGTCGGTTGACGGGCGTCGGTTGTGGCACGGCATGGCTGAGCCAATGCTGAGACAGTGCGGTGCGGTGGGGCGCTGCAAAGCAGAACAGGTGCAGTCAAAGTTCCATGAAATATTTCTGTTGCCAATGTTCGCTTACGTCGCCTAACATGTGCTCGATTTCAGATATATGCCACTCCAACACACACACACACACACACACACGCACACACACACACGCATGCACTCTTCTTTTCAGTTTGAGCCTTAATGAGCGCAAAATGTCTTCCGTCAAATTTCCGTCTTTGGCTTAGTTTCACATGCCCTTTAATTGAGTTAAGCCGAGACGAGCCATGTTCCGTGCTGAGTTGCCTCAAGTTGCCTTTGGCCACTCGCATACATGTGCATATCATCAATAATGCGCAATTTAAAATGTGTGTTTTTGCTTTGCTTGAATTTGTGTGAACTCAAGTGAAACTTCGAACGCATATTTTACGTTGCTAAATGAGCGTTTTTTACGGTGAACCTTTTGGCAAAAGGACCGCCGTCGGACGGACATTGCTCGACAAAGTTTTAACAACTGTAATTATTAGCAAAGTATCTCAAAATGTTGCTGAAATCAA
The DNA here is from genome assembly GCA_037044515.1 of Phortica magna. Classification (NCBI taxonomy): domain Eukaryota; kingdom Metazoa; phylum Arthropoda; class Insecta; order Diptera; family Drosophilidae; genus Phortica; species Phortica magna. The sequence continues at coordinate 116,045 of JBAMBP010003131.1, read as the reverse complement.
TATGGAGCGCAATAACGCAAAACAACAACAACAACAGCAACAAAAGTTGCGCTAAAAGGACTTTTGTCGGCGAACCATTAATGAAAATGAGCGCAACTGTGCAAAAGTATTTTGCGGCGCCTCAAATTAGTGTTGCTTATTTTGTTTGTTGTTGTTGTTGTTATTGTTGTTGTCATTTTTAAATACTTTTAGCACGCTGAGTTTGACCATTTGCTTTTGCTGCCAACAACAAACAAAAAAAGTCTGTAAAAGTTTTTGTGCTTTTGGCCCCGAAATGTTATTGCCGCTTTTGCTGCGCTTAAACGGGCATATGCGTGCTGTGCAAGCGTTTGTAACATGTGCATTTAATCAGTCGAATATGCTGTAGGGTATTTAAGCTAGTCGTTGCAGCCCAGCTGAATTGTTTTGTTAATTAGTTTTGTGTGCTTTTAATTTGCCTTCGTTGCGTTTGTTTGCTTATTTTCGTTGTTGTTGTTGAGTTTTATTTCTGTTGGCTTTTTTTGCATTTTGTTGTAGCATACTTTCTAGCGCTAAAGTTTTATTAATTCAATAAACAAAATACGCTGTCACACAGAACAGAGAACGGAGAACGGAGAACAGAGAAGAGCAAACACAAAACCGACAAAGTGCGGCAATCATCGACGATGCTGGCAGCGGTGGCGGTGGTGGTGGCGAGGGAATGGAGGCAGGCAGGCATAACTTAATCCACTTAAGCGCATCGCTACGGCATTCTTTCGCTTACGCGCTCATTCGCTTGGAAGCGAAAAGAGCGTAACGAAGCAGCAGAAAAGGGAAGCGCAAAAAATAACACGAATAAATGCATTAAATAACTCGCATGCAAACTTTCAGCCACACACACACACGCATGCATGCAAGCAAGCACATGTGCGAAACGCAAAACGGCAAAAAAAATCGCATGCGATATTTGAGAGTTTGCATATTTATGAAGTTATGGCATTCAGTTAAAGGCAAAGCAGAGTTTCGTTGCTTAAATTGAAGGCGTTGACAATGAAGGTGATGAGGCAGCTGCTGATGATGCTGATGATGAAGAGGAAGACAACGTTGCACAGCTTGAGGCAAGCCGGCCTTATTGATTTGCCGCCTTCACTTGCGTTTGTCTGCCGTCGCTGCTTAAGCACTTTCAAAGCAGCTTCTTGTTGACTCTAGTCTAGCTCCTACACACACACACACGCACGCACACACGCACACTTGCCACTGTGTCTGTGTTTGCTTTGCATCTGAACTTGCTCTGCGCTTTGCACAAATATCAATAGCACACATTTATAGATTTCCTCTTAACTCGCACTCGCACTCCCCCTGCCCCTCACCCTTTAGCCATGCCCTTGTGGCTCTGCAATTGCGCTACGAGTGCATGCCAATGTCTCAACTTGCCTGCTTGGCTTGTCTGTCGGTCTGTCGGCTTGTCTGCGCATCTGCATCGAGAAGCTGCCAAAGTGTATCTGAACTATGACTATGAGTATGAGTATGACTATGACTAAGACTATCACTGCAACTGTTATGCGAGGCCATTACAAATGATATACTTTGGGCATTTTGTTTTGATCCGTGCATGTGTTCATGTCCTTTGCATATTTGCTTAGCCGCGATTGCTCTTTTCCCACTCATACTCACACTCACACTCACTTAGTTGTCTGTGTGTGCGTGTGTGTGTGTGCGTGTGTTTGCTTGCATCTTTTCTTGCGTAGCTTGTTTGCTTGCAAATATAACGGTAAATTTATTTGATTCATGTCAATATAAAACCCACACAAATATTCTTAAGCGCAGAGAGTGAGAGAGGGAGAGAGAGGGGGAGAGCAAGAGGGAGTACAACTTATGCACACGTTGTTGTTGTTTTTACCTTTAGCTTTTTAATCAAAACAAAAATGAGACACAAATTTCAACTCAATTTATTATTTTATGTTATTGTTGTTGTTCTTGTAGTTGTTGTTATTTTATGTATCGTTTAATGCGATTTTTGATTAATTAAATAATTTTCCTTACTTTTGATTTGTATTTCATTTGAATTTAATTACCCAAAGGCCGTGTTTCCTTTGTTCAAACGAAGTCAAATATCTAAAACATATTAAACAATTCATTTTACATATATCAAATTTTAGAATTGAGATTTTGAGAATTCTGGCGAATGTATGTAACCTCTTAATGCTTGAATATATGCCAACTTTTATAAGCATCGTGCATAAGGCTGTCACGCCCACTACATTTAAGATAAGCCTTTAAAATGGGTTTAATCTGATGGCCGACAAGTCATAGGTTTGCCAAAGGATGGTCTATGATTTGCATCAGTTGGGCTTGCATATCTAAATATGTATATAGATAATGGGAAAAATAGTACCGAAATATAAAGCATAGGTTATCTGCTTCCACAAATTTTATAAGCCAACCAATTTAAAATTTGGTTTTTTGCTTATCTTATGAAACCTTCTTTTTATAGGTTGGAAGATCGAATGTTCAATTTTTTGCCATGAATTATTTTTTCCGTTCGATCTCTTTGAGCACGGCAGGTCTTAAATTCTTCTGTGTCATATCCGGACAATGCCACAAGCGAGTGCCGGTTGTCTCCTAGATGAGTACTCACAGATCTTATCTCCATTCCCATACTCTGAGCTCTTGAATTTCTGTCGGACCATCGAAATGAGTCATGGAACTTCGAATTGCCATAATGTTGAGCACTGCCATAATGGCCAGAACGGCATTGTTGCTCGGCTTGTATGTTAACGACACTTTTTTGTTGTTGTTGTTGTTTTCTGATAGAAATCATTTTCATGTCGCATGGAATTCATTAATAGTTCTCTTAGACTTATTTAAAGCCAGCAACAACTTACAATAACATTGAACCGTGTGCATTGACCTGAGACAGAGAGACAAATGCGACAACAATGCAATGCAGTAAATGTGTGTCTGTGTCTGTGTGTGCGTGTGTGTGTGTGTGTGTGTGTGTTTATTTGTTGTGAATATGCAAAAGAGTTGAAAAAATAATAATAAAATAAAATTAATATTATTTTTAAAAGCGATTTGCGTATTGCACATGCAGCTGCGGCTCGTTAAAAATCAACACACACACACACGCACACACACACACGCACACACATGCATATACATGCACATGAATATGAATATGTGCATGGCCTTTGTCCCATGTGCGCATAAGTCATTCATGGAAATATGTTCGACAATGAAAAGAATCCAAAAGGACGAAAACAAAATCATCACAACAACAACAGCAACAACAACAGCAACACCAACAACAATAGCGACAATGTCGATATTCAATATGTTCTTATTGGCAGTGACCGAGACGACGAACTGAATCCATTCGAAGCGCAACTCAACTCAACTCAACTCGTTTCAATGCGATGCGATTCGATTCGATTCCTTTTGACTCTTTGTTATTGCTATTGTATTGTTATTGTGCACAGTTGTTGTTGCTGTTGTTGTAGTCGTTATCGTTTTTATTATTGTTGTTTGTTGTTGTTTGTTGTTGTTGTTATTGCTTGAAAATGGACACTCGAAATGAACGCGCATACGGCAAAGGACATTCATTGGTCGATTGTCGCTGCCATTAAGCGTGATAAATAAACCAAGACATAAAGAAACACGCTTAAAACAAAAGCCGCAAAAGAAAAACAATGAAAACAACACACACACACACAGACACATACACATGCACAAAACAGCAAAGCGAAAACAAACAATTGCACGGCATTAAAAACCATAAGCGGGTCATGTATGCTTTAAACGAGCGCAAACAAAAACAATGCAAAAAACGATAAAAAAAAACAACAATAGAAATGAGAAATAATTCGCAAACAAACACAAACACAAACAACAAATGAAAACGATTTAAAGCTTGTTACAAATAAATGAGAGCCGCGCAGAATAATGAATCTTGCAGGCCGAAGATACTTAACGGCAGAAGGACTTAAAGTCAGAAGCCAAGGCGGCCGATGAGTTGCGCTGCTCCGGCGTGCTCTGCTGTGCCGTGCCGTTCCTAAGCGCGTCAGCGGCTTTAATGCAAACCCAAATCAAGCACAGCAACGAGAACTTCGAGCAATGCCGGCGAGACTTGTTAGCGCAGGACTTGTTTGCCCAACCGCACCGAACCAAACCGATCCGTAAAAAAACAGACTATTAAAGAAGCAACAACAATCTAAGATGTGCGACAGGACACGCACGTGTTCCGACACCTTCGTACATTTTGCTATATCATTTTGCTGGGCTTTGTTTTTGTTGTTGCTGCTCACCTGACGTCGGCCATGAAGTGAGTGAAGTTGATGAAGAAGTCAGGCAAGTCAGTCAAGTCAGGCAAGTCAGGAAGGGCAGGCAAGTTCCGAAAGTGGCAGAAGTAACGATTGTGGCATGAAGTGTATGCGCGTCGACTTAGTTTGTATGAAGTTGATGCGAGTCGAGTTGAGTCGAGTTGAGTTGAGGCGAGTGAAGTTGAGGCATGCAATCGCAATCAGTTTCGCATTCTTTGGTGGCACGGCACGCCAAAGGCGACTACCCTTGGGAGCAGCCGGGCAGTGCTAGATCTCCTGCTGCTTGTTCTTCTGCTTCTTCGGCAGCGTCATAATGATGTTGAAGATGATGTTGTTGTTGATGATGTGAGCGACATGACTAAATATGTTGATAACAAAGTAACCGAGCTGAGTTGTTTTCCTTGACGCTTACATGTGTTCCATGCTGTGCTTTGCTGCTTCTTCTTCTGTCTGTCAGTCCTTCTGTCTGTCCTTCTGTCTGTGTGACAGGCAGCCTGACAGCCGCGCGTTGCGCCTTGAGTTAGTCTTGTTTAAGCCATACAAATATGTGCTTCACTTAAGTTTTTTCTTGTTGCTGATGATGTTGCTGACGATGATGATGATGATGCGCTGAGCATGTCACCTGGCGAAGTTCCTCGCTCCAAGTCGCTGACCGTGTCTTCTGCCATCAAGCCTGTGCCTGTGCCTGTGTGTGTGTGTGTGTGTGTGTGTATTGGCATGTTTGTGTCACACTAAATGAAGTCAATGTCTAACTGCACTTAACTTGCTTGCCACCACCGCCTCTGCCGCTGCCGCTCCTTCGACGTCCTGTGCTGCTCGCTTCATGTCGGCAACAACTTTTGTAGCTGACATGGGAGTCGTTTGGCAGCCAACGATGTCGTTCTTCTTCATATGCGATTTTGTCGTTGTTAGTGTTATTGTTGTTGCCTGCTTTTAGGCATAATGGCTGTTCATGGCATTGCATGTAAATGTTAATTATTTTTGAACGTTGTGCCTTTTATGGCTGCTTACTTTTTACAGTCTTTAACGAGCGACAGTCAACTCAATCACACACACAGAGACACACACACACACAGCGAACGGAAGTTGTAGTTTCATCAAATGGCAACTTCCGGTTTTAGTGCGCAGGAAATCCATGGCTGTCTGTCTGTCTATCCTTGCATACGACAAATGTCATATGACTTCTTTTTACCGTTCGTCTGATTTCGTTTTACGTTTACTTTGGCAGCCTCTTTCACTTGAAGTCGTTGAGCCTTAATGCAATAACCGACGCTTACACATTGACTTGATGCATGTTTAGTGAATTAGCATGCAAACAAACGACAAATCTATGTTTATGCCGAAAACAAAAATCGCTTTATTAGTTCAAAAGATTGGTCATTAAAGCCGTCTGTCTGTCTGTCTTTGAGCGCCTATGTTTACGGCCTGCTTAACGCCCATTTCCGCCGCACGTTGTGCCGGAAGTGCACATGTGCCCGACAGAGGGCGCTGCAACCTTAGGCAAACATGGGCTTTGTGTGAGTTGAGTTGATGCTGTTGAATGCGACATTGTCATTGGAGGAGCATTGCCACTCGATGCGACTCGACAAACTATTTGCGCTTCTGTGTGTGTGTGCGTGTGTGTGTGTGTGTGTGTGTGGAACCTCAACTAAACTCATCTCAACTTAATTCAACTCAACTCAACTCCACTCAACTTAACTCGATTCGACTTAATGCAACGCATTTCTATGCTTCTTGTCATAGCTTGCTGCCATTTCAGTCATTACCTCACCTCACCTCACTTCACCTCACCCATGGCATTTGATCAACGCACGTTTGGCTCGACTCTCGTTAAACCTCAACTTCTGTAAGCTCTGGTTGTGTTCCTCGTTCGTCGTTCGTCGCTTCTTCTGTTTGCATTTAAGTGCTTATTTGCCTAGGCAAATACAAACACACAGACACATGCTCATAGACAGTCAGACAGACAGACAGACAGTCGGAGAGACAGATTCGCACTCAGTAAGTCGCATAGTTGCACAACGCATGTGTGAACGTGCCCGCATGTCTGTCCGTGTCTGTTTGTTCGTCTGCTCGCTCGCTTGTTTATTTGTTTGTTTGCTTGTTTGTTCGTTTATTTGCTCGCTTCGTTATTTACCTGCACATTTATGCCAAGCCAAGCCAAGTAGAGCCCAGCCAACCCAAGCCAATGCGAGGCGAGGCGAGCGGAGCCGGTCCCGACTGCAGCTGGCTGCGATTTTAGGCTTTGTCCGCCACGGTTCCGCTCCGGCGTTGGCACCTTTCGCACTTGAAATATCCCACCGTCTGTCCATCCGTCCGTCTGTTTGTCTATGTGCCTGTCTGTTAATGTACCCGCGTACGTGCATGTGTGTGTGTGTGCGTGTGTGTGCGTGTGTGTGTGCCTGGCGATGATAATCAACAAATTTAATGTGCGCATTTGTTTGTCATTTACAGTTATTGCTGCATAAATACATATATATGTATATATATATATATTTCGCCTGCCCCGCCAGCGTGCAAACTTTAACCCCTCCAACGGGCGTTTTTGGCCTTTTTCAGTTCTTCATGCTCTTTTCTTGTTTGCGCAAATTGTCGAATTTGCGCAATTTTTATTCGCATTTTAAACAAATTTGCTTTTGTCTGTTTTTATTTGTGTCCTTTTTGTCCTTTTTGTTGTTGTTGTTGCTTTTGTCTTTTTATAGTTTAATTAAGTCGATTGCACGCCAGCAAAAAAACCGATAAAAAAATCCCTTGTAATTTGTAAAACTTCTGTTGCATCGTTGATAATAAATTTGATTGACTCACGTACTTTTTATTTATTTATTTATTTATTTACTTATGTGTATATTTTTTATTTACGGGCATGTCCTTTTTCTTACGCTTTGTTCTTGTTCCTCTTTTTATACATAAATTGCAAAAAGAGTGTATGAATTTTGCCATGAAGTTGATAAGGCAGAGAAGGAGACATCCCCGTCTATATAAAGATGAGTACGACGAGACGACTTTGGTTTTAAAGCTTTCTCCTCAATGTGCATAAGAGCAACTTGGACGTCAATATGATGAGGATCCGACGACTATACCATATAGATCCCATAGGAACGATCGAGAATAAGGTTTTTGTTAGATAGACTTTTTTGTGCTTAAACATAAACAGATGAAACTTTGCAATTACCAGTTTTTACTGATGCTTGACTATGTGCCAAAGTTTTATAAGAATCGGACATAAGGGCGTGACACCGTCTATATAGGGAAAACCTTTAAATGGAATTTCCCTGAAAGCAGACGATATAGAAGATTCCAAAATGTAGTGTAGCATGATTGGATGGCTTTCTTCTATCTCTTAAATTTTATATGATTCTTATTAGAAAAACTATAAGAAGGATTATACTATATGAATAATTGGGCAAATGCTTGCAAAGCCAAAAAGTGCTCCCATTTTTATACTCTTGCAAAAAGAGTATATTAACTTTGTCATGAAGTTTGCAACGCAGAGAAGGAGACATCTCCGACTATACAAAGTATATATATTCTTGATCAGCATGACGAGACGAGTTCAAATAACGATGTCCGTCTGTCCGTCTGTCTGTCTGTCTGTCTGTTTCAATGCGATTTCCAGCCAGAGTTTTAAAGTTAGCAAAAAACTTTAAACGCAGAAAATTTTCTTCTCCTTGCAGGTATTTGGTATGTAAAATTCAGTTTGATCGGATGACTATAGCATATAGCTCCCATAGGAACGCTCGGTTAAAAATGATGTTTTTGTTAGAAAAACTTTTTTGTTCTTGAATATAAGCAAACCAAACTTTGCTATTACGTGTTTTTATTAATGCCTGACTAAAATCCAGAATTTTATAAAAATCGGACATAAGGGCGTAGTACCGCCCATACAACTAAAAACTTAAAAATGAGACTTCTTTGTAAACAGACGAGATACAAGATTGAAAAATGTTGTGAAGTTTGACTACATTGCCTTCTTTAAGACAAATAAGAAAATGGGCGTGGCTGCGTATATGATTCTTATTGGAAAATTATAAAAGGATTTCCTAATAACAATTGCAAGAGTATATAAGTTTCGGCATAGCCAAAAATAGCTCCCTTACTGGTTTTAAGTATTTTTAACCAAATGTAACTAAACGTTTTTCATTTTTACAACACTAGAATTTCTATTGTAATTTTTATATTAATCTTTTTTGATCACAAATCATGATCATAGCTGGTATTTTGCAAATAAAGTTTCTACACTGTATCAGAGACTTGTTAGAATAATTAAAGTTAAGCTTCATTTTGTATATTTTATACCTTTTTATATAATATTTTTTATTATTTTACTGTAAACTTACTTTTTAAATTATATTCTTTAATTTTAAACAATTAACTTTAAACATGACATGATTATAAATGAAAATGTTATTAAATTACACAAATATATAAATAAATAAATAGAAAAAAACGTATATTGTTTGATTTTTCTTAAAACACATCATTTTTCCACAAATTCTAATTAAAAAATCCAAAAATTGCTTTAATAAATGCTAAAAAGTTGCATAATTGCATTTATGCGATAATTTTCGATAATCGGCAGCCGATCAAGTTTGAACGGTTTTGTACCCCGCCCAACCAGTACCGCCCACTTTTTGTATGCAGGTTCATTTAATACCTGTCCGCCTAATATCTTTCCTCAATATTTTACTAATTTTTCCCACAAATTTTGCTTGAAAATTCCAAAAATTGCTTAAATAAATGCTAAAAATTTGCAAATATGCAATAATTTTCACTGATTTTTTCGCAGTTTTGCACAAATTTTTTCCACATATTGAATTTCAAATTGCCAAAAATTGCTTAATAAAATGCCAAAAAGTACCAGGCGAACAGAAATGACCAGCAAGCAAATTCTGATCTCAATTTGCATATATCCGATCATTTGCATTGCATATATCCGATATGACAATGATCGGATACATACAAATGATCGGATATATGCAATTGTAAATCGGATATATGCAAATTTGTATCGGATATATGCAACTGGTCGGATATATGAAATGATCGGATATATGCAATTTCGTAAGCAATTTGCCTGCTGTCATTTCTGTTCGCCTGATACCTTTTTAAAATTTTCAGTATGAATTTGTAGTGAAAAAGTTTAGACAAATTTGTGGAAATATATGAAATTGTCGCATATATGCAATTTTGAAATTTTTAGCATTTATTCAAGCAATTTTTGGATTTTTCAATTAGAATTTATGGAAAAATGATGGATGATGGAAAAAAAAAGAAAAATAAGTTTTTTTCTATTAAATTATTTATTTATATATTTGTATAATTTAATAACAATTCTAATTTATAATTATGTAAAGTTATAATTAATAGTTTAAAATTAAAGAATATAACTTAAAAAGCAAGTTTATCGCAAAATAATAAAAAATATTATATAAAGAGGTATAAAATAAACAAAATGAAGCTTAACTTTCATTATTTTAAGAAGGAGGAACTTATTCTAGTGGAGGAACTTTATTTATTTACCAGCTATAATCATGATTTTTGACCAAGAGTTGCTCAGAACAAACAAAGAGTGAAAATTATCGCATATATGCAATTTTGCAACTTTTTAGCATTTATTTAACCAGTTTTTGGATTTTTCAATCAGAATTTGTGGAGAAATTATGTGTTTTGTTATACTCTTGCAAAAAGAGTATATTAACTTTGTCATGAAGTTTGCAACGCAGAGAAGAAGACATCTCCGACTATACAAAGTATATATATTCTTGATCAGCATGACGAGACGAGTTCAAATAACGATGTCCGTCTGTCCGTCTGTCCGTCTGTCTGTTTCAATGCGATTTCCGGCCAGAGTTTTATAGTTAGCAAAAAAATTTAAACGCAGAAAATTTTCTTCTCTTTGCAGGTATTTGGTATGTAAAATTCAGTTTGATCGGATGACTATAGCATATAGCTCCCATAGGAACGATCGTTCAAAAATGATGTTTTTGCTTAAAAAACCACGTATTTTAAGAGTTATCGACTCAATATTTTGCACAAAAACTTTTTTGACATCAACAAAGATACCGTGCAAAAATGGTCAAGATCGGGCTACTATAGCATATAGCTGCCATAGGAAGGATCGGTTAAAAATACAGTTTTTGTTAGAAAAAGTTTTTTGTTCTTGAATATAAGCAAACCAAACTTTGCTATTACGTGTCTTTATTAATGCCTGACTAAAATCCAGAATTTTATAAGAATCGGACATAAGGGCGTGGTACCGCCCATACAACTAAAAACTTAAAAATGAGACTTCTTTGTAAACAGACGAGATACAAGATTGAAAAATGTAGTGAAGTTTGACTACATTGCCTTCTTAAAGACAAATTAGAAAATGAGCGTGGCTACGTATATGATTCTTATTGGAAAATTAAAAAAGGATTTTCTAATAAGAATAATTGTGAAAACGTTTGCAAGAGTATATAAGTTTCGGCATAGCCGAAAATAGCTCCCTTACTGGTTTTCCTTTGATCTTACCTTCTTCTTACCCTTTGATCGTTTATAATGGTTTTGTGAGCCTGTTTGTAACGCATGGTAGACGAAGACTCTTTCTCGATGTTCGGTAACCCAGAAAATTTTATAATATATACAAATATTAAATCGTTCGGATTACTTGATTTCTCATTTATGGCTTAAGTCATCAACTTTTGATAAATTAATTTTGATATCATTTTACTTTGAACTTATTTGACTTTAAATCTGCAGAAATCAGACTAATCCATATGTCTAAATTGCAGGAACGTTCGGATTATCAAGTGTCCGGCTCATCACAGTTCTATTGAGCGCTTTGATCGGCGTAATGGACGGCTGTCCGATAAAAGTGTGATTGATCTCGACCTATTGATGTTTTATGTGATGAAATTATCATTAAAATACACATGTGCATAAAAAGCTTCAAAAATATGCGTTATAGTAGAAAAAAGTACGAATTCCAACAATTTATTAGAATTGACATTTGCCAACGCATAAAAGCTTCAATAAAGTTAAAATAAAATTCTCACTTTGTGATTTTATTTCAATTTGTATTAATTAAACACATTTCTATGCCCTGCATTTAAGCATGCCAGAGCTCATTGGGCTTGAGCATGCGTTTGTCACATTGTGATTGATTTTACAACAAACAACTTCAATTAAACTATTCCAAGTGAAAGTATCAAAGCAACTTGTATCTTATCTTAAAGAGAGGTCGACTGGGCGCGATCTCCTCAGTCGTCTCGCCACTGTAGTTCAAGTGCAAGTGCGTGTCTTCACTGTAGTGCGTTTCCACAGTCGGCGCAGGAGGACTCGTGCCACTTACGCTGATTTCCTATGCAAATCATTGCCTGCATGCCTGGCGACTTGGCTCGGCTTGGCGTCATATGTGTTTTTTTGCGGCCGTTCGTCCGTCCTCATTTTTATTCAATTCATTTATTGCATTTATTTTAATTGTTTAACATTCGTTGGAAAATTTCGTGCTTAATTAAAATGAGATGGCAAAGTAAAAAAAAGCACAACAAGCCAGAGAGGCAGCGATTTTCGGCTCTGACGAAACTCTGGTACTCTTGCAGGCATTTCTCCAATTATTCTTGTTGGTCGTGCCTACAACAGCTTTATGCTATAGTCCCCCGATTTTGAAGGGGAATTGTGGTAAGCAATAATGAAGGACTTACGGAGTCTTCGAACATGTTCTATCATGTTCATGTTTCTATCGCCTCTGGTAATCGAGTAATAGCCTTTTTAAAAAGTAGCCAATGCTGGCTGGGCGGGCAGCAGTGGGCGTGGCAGAAAACCACGAACTTTAAGAGTCCAAATTTAAAGTCACTAGCTCCGAGAACCATTGGTGAGTACGGACGGTCGGACGGACTTGTGATCAATCAATTTCTCTTGTCGTGCTGATCATATATAATTTATGGTGTGCCTCTCCCCACCTTCTTTGCGTCACATACTTGCACTCTTAAGCAAACTTAATGTACCCAGACATAATTGAAAGTGAAGGGCATAAAAACAAAAATAATCAAAACAAAATTCAATTTGTATTCAATTTATATATGAAATATTTTTAATTTTATTCCGATGGTGGCAGTTGGTGTGTCAGTTTGTTTCAGACCCAAAGCATGTAACGCCTAAAATGAGGGGGGTACATATATGTATATACTATGATCTGGATAATCAGAGGAATCGATTGAAACTTTTCGTCTGTCTGAGCATTCTCAGTTCCTCTCAAAATAGTTCTCGGTGGCTGGCAGAGCTGGCGACTTCAAATTCGGCACAACTCTCAAAGACCGAAAAACGGTTAGTTTTGTTATATTTCATATCTTTTTTAGGATATTCTTGAAATTTTAAATAATATTTAAATAAGCAAAGTGCGAAGTAAAATATTTTGTCGCCTTGTGCAACTGTGCAGGGTATTTCATAGTTCACTATACTCGAGCCGCACTATGACAGTTTTCGTTTTTTATTTATTTATGGATTTGTCAAATAAAGTTCAACAATTAAATGAGTTGATTATTTTCAATAAAGTTATAAAACAGAAGTGATTTTTTTCAATGGCAACTTTCGCTGAAACGAATCTCCGAAATGTCCGTCCGTCCGGTCGTCCGTCAACTTTCAACTCACCATGCTTAAACTTCGTTTAACAAATTTTCAATTTGCTTAATAAATTCAACTGAGAGCAAAGAAACAAAAACAAGAAGCCCAAAATGGCAAGTCGGACATTGCGAAGGAAGAAGTTGGGGGTACACACACAAACACACACACACACATTAATCTAAATTAACAGTTGCTTAAAAATGGCAGGAAACCAAAACGGAGGCGAACATTTTAAATATGCAAACAAAGAATAAACAAGAAAAACACAAAAAAGGAAAACGGAGAACATAAAAATCTCAGACAAATATCGCACCTACGTGCAAATGCTCGGCCGTGGTGTGTCTCTGTGTGAGTGTGTGTCTGTGTGTGTGTGTGGCGTTGAGTTTGAAGTGCCGTCGTCCATTTGCTTTACGTGGCAGCTTTGCGTCCTCAACAGCTTGTAAATTTCATTCTTTGTGCCTGTAGCACGCCTCCCCCCCCCCCCCCTCTTGTGCACCTGTACACTTGTAAACAACAATGAAGCCTTTACACATCCTTCGACAAAACATCCTTGCTTGCCTTGCACAGCAACGAAGCCCCCATGCATGAGCCAAGCCTGAGCGAAGTGTGCTTTCTTCAATGCAAAGGACCTGCCTTGCTCCTTTGTGCGCTCTCCTTGTTCCTTGTCTGCGCTCTGGCGTTGCTTCGAGTTTGCCCGCTGTCGACCACAAATTTTCATTGGATTTATTCATTAGCGAACCAGAAAATTACGAGCGAAACTCTTAAATATTTACTGGCTGCAAGTGAAGTTCTGCCACAGCACACACACACACACACACACACACTCTCTCTCGGTCTCACTCACTCACTAACTTGGCCAAGTTTGCATCTTTAATGTCTTGAGCGTCTTTGCTTGCCCCTCTGCCCCCCAACGAGATTAAAGTTCGCCGCCTTGCCAAACGTCCGTTGCCTTGTAATGCTTTGTCATGGTCTGGCAGGCGGCACGGCGCAAGGGGCATGGCAGGCGTCGAACACGTTCCGTTCGGGCACAACTTTTTCAATTTCAATACAAAACGTGACGAATAATACATTCCTCTATTTTTTTGGGGGTTCCTCACAAATCGCACATTTGCCTTACAATCGACGCAATGCAATGCAATTTCGTATCCTTTGTCGCTGCTCGCCGGCGTTGCACTTCCATTCATGTGACTATCGGCAATAAAAGTTGCCTTCACGCTTATTGCAAACATGACTTTTGCGCTCATTGCATGTCCTTCTTCCTTCGGCTGCTTTTGCCCTTCACTTTTACCTTCTTCCTTCTGCCTCCTGCGTTATTTGTTAGTTCATGATGTTGTCTTCAGCTGATTGCGCATGAAGTCTTCTGCTTGTCTTACTTTGTGCTTGAGCTTGTGCTTGACAGTCGCCGCGCCTATAAGTATGCAGCTGCACATGTTCTCAGCTCGCTTGCGCTTAGCAAAGGCGAAGATTCGTAGATAAACGTGATTTAATTCGCAGATTTCTTTAAGCTTTTTTCGGCATTGAAAACGCTTCTTAATCGTGCTGAGTTCATATTGGCATTATTTATTTGTTCTGTGCGTGTGCGTGTGTATGTGTGTGTGATGTTGTTTGTTGAAACGTTGAATTTGATGAATTGCGTTTGAGGCTTCTCTCGCTCAGCAAAATTTGTGTGCTTTATGCGTTGACTGTCATGAATTTATAATTTTATTATGCATAAATTCTATACGAAATTTGCACAAAAGCAAACACACACACACACATACACACACACAGACAGAGACACACACACATATGTGCACAAACACTTTGAAACTTTGCGTTGCATATAAATTATTTAGGATAACGTTTGAAATTCGCATTCAATCATTCAATTTGTGCAACATTTTCGTTGCCTCCCCCCTTCTCTCCCCCCCTCACCACTCCACTCTATCCCTCTCCTCACCACTCACCACTCAGCAGCACTCGTTTCGTCCATCAGCATTGCCGTGACCCGCCGCCCGCGCACATTAAAACATTTGCACATGCTCTTCCTTTCCCTCTCCCTCTTGCTCTCCCTCTGCCCCTGCCGCACATGGCATAAATTATTTTGTTAAATTTAGTATGACGAGTGACATTTTGCGTCCTTTGTCGCACATAAAATATGTAATAAACATTTCGTTTGAATGCCTCAAATCAATTTAAGTTAATAGACATGAATTTACCGTTGGATTAGCCATCCTGCAAGCATGACAAACAAAAGATAATGCAAATCATTTTCGAAATCATCAAATTCGTTGGATATGAAATGCGACATTCTTCATTGCAATGACAGAACTCGGAAAGGGTTCATGAATTCGTAAATCGGCGTTTAGTCGCCGGCAATGCGAGCCCGCCTTTGGCCAACAGCTGACGGAGCCAATCGCCAATCGCCAATCGCGAAGCCATGCGCTCGAGAGCCAAGAAGCACAAGTCATCTAACTACGTATTGCATGACAGATGACTTCAGCAGTTGGGAGCGTTGGCGGGAAAGGGGGTTTGTTATTGAAGAAGTGCAAAGCGTCCTGAGACTCATTTTTGTATCCTGTCGGACTGTGTGTTTGTTTGAGGGCAAAAGAAGGCGGGAAGGGGTCATCACTTTTTGATGAACCTTCTTGAAATTTCTACCGATTTATATATTGGGCAATGCCAAACATGGAGTGTAATATTGACGAGTATACTTGCATGTTTACATAATAGTTGAGTCAACCCCTATGCTTAACGATAACCACATTCAATACAAACCAAACAACACTAATTTCATGAAAATCGGTTAATAATTTCTCCAGTTATCGATGGGACCATGCAGGTGGTTTTTTTTTTAAGGTTCTACAAGAACGCTCATATCTTTGGAACTACGCAATATTTTTGAATGAAAATTTCTGTCAATATTCTTGGATGTACGCTTAATAAGACATAAAAACAACTAACTTGATATTGTATTATTTTTCCGGTCAAAAAAATTCACAAAAATCACATATTTTTTCGGCAGTCACAGATCCCCCTTAAGAAAGTTTACCGGGAGTCTTGAAATTTGTTATCTTTAAGCTCTTTAGGTATCTAAGCTCTTTCACCATATCTCCATTACGGCTCATTCTACGATTGTATATAAAATAAGCCTACCGTAAATTTCATACAATTTGTGTGCTAACCTTTTTACCAAACTTATACTTTGAGATTTCATTCATTTTGAAATTGTTTTGATGAAAATCCTTACTTGAGTGCAAAGTTTTGGTAAATTTGTTGTGATTTGATGTTATATTAATCGTCTGCCGGCATGAAGTGTCAATTTGCAAATATTCCAATAGTAAATAACGGAAATATAACAACAACAATAAAGTAGGGTTTTATTTCGAAAGCGTATTTGTGCATTGAAACACTGAAGGACTCAGACAAGCTCAGCCTGGGCGAACGCAACTTGCTGCAATTCAACTCACACACACAGACACACACACACAGAGATGCATGCTGGGCTTATGTAAGCGTTGTGTGTGTCGTTGTGTCGTCTTGTCTGCCTGTCGTCGTCATTTTTAGTTGTTGGCACTTTAATATTCATTTTGAAATGCCCATTTACATTTCATCCTTTTCAGAATTCGGAATTCTTTTAACATTTTCATTTACATTTACATTTTCAATGCTGTTGCCATTTTTCACAGGCGCACACACACACACACACACACACACGAATATTAAGCCAAATATACAGCAGCACAGACGGACAGACGGACAGACACATATTCCTTTATATATATTCGCATTTGAAGTTAAGCAAGCTTTCAGTCGCCGCTTGTTTCTGCTCTGCCCTGCTCTGCTCTGTATTCTTTGGAGTTTTTGTCGTAATCTAAGAATTTACAGACGGCCTCAGCTTAGGCAGCAAGGCAGCTGCTTTGTTCGGCTTAATTCAACCGCAAAGCAAAGCAGAGCAGCGCTTGCCCAGTGCGAAGGCATGACCCGCACGAGGCCGCCAACGCTGCCAAGTCGCTGCCAACGTCGACTCTTAGGCTCGCTCTAAGCCATGTGTCTGTGTGTGTGTGTGTGTGTGTGTGCCAGCATCATTTAAAGCGCTCAACTCATATGGCAACTTCATTTGCGTGCGTGCGTGCTTACTTACATGTGAGTGTATCTGTGTGTGTGTGTGTGTGTGAAGTCTTTATGCCTTCTGCTTAGCCTAAGCTGCAGTGAGGTAGCGTCAGCTGAGGGCAGGCGTGGCAGACTTGCGCCTCAATTCAAATTTCGCATATATTTTCTGCTTCTTCCTTTTCTTTTCTAATTTTTTTCTAACATTTTTCGGTTTTTTTCGTTTTCGTTTTCGTTTTTGATTTTTTTTTTTTCAGTTTTGCGCTTAAAATGATGTCCGTCCGCGCGTCTTTGCTTCTGTTGCGTTTAATGAACTTTGGTTTGTTGCAATTTCGTCTAAGCATGCGAAATGCGTACAAAGTTCGGCAATTGCGGCATTTGTATACCCTACAATTGTCACCATTAATTTAATAGAAAACGAAAACAATTTTATTTATTTTATTTTTTTTTATTTTTATTTTTATTTACTAAAGACGCATTTCGTGACATGGCATTGTTTGTGGCAACAATATGCTCAACTGTGTGTGTGTGTGTGTGTGTGTGTGTGTGTGTGCATGAGGCTTATTAAGTTTAAGTTTGTTTTTGTGCTTTTGTTGTTTGTGTAAAAAGTTTCTGTGCCGTTTTGAATTCATTGCCGCCTTTTGTCTTTTGTCTTTGGCCTTGTTGGCAAGTGGCGCCTGTGAGTGTGTGTGTGTGTGTGCTGTGCTTGCTACTGTGCATTCTATGTTTGCCAAAAACAACAACAACAACAACAATGACAGCAACAATCAAATCCAAAGTAAGTAAAATTTTGTTCAACATTTTGTTCAACATTTATTCACATTTTCCATGTCTTCTTCTTCTTGTTCTGCTTCTTCTTCTGCTTGGTTGCAACTCAAATGCAAAACTTGACACACCCACAACAACAACAACAACAAACAAACAACATAAAACAGCATAAATAAGCCACAAGTAACAACAACAACAACCACAACAACAACAACAACAAGCAACATGCCTCACCTCGCTTCTCCTTACGCCTTCACTTTGCTCGGCAGTGCAACAACGTTCGGCGCACGCTTCTCTATCACCTTTGATAACACACACACGCACACGCACGCACACACTTGCACATGCCAACACATCAGTTTGCGCTTAGCACTTGAATCTGTTGTAAGTTTGCTTGTCTGCGCTCTGTTCGGCTTAAGGCGCTCGTTCATTTGGTTTTGCGGTTGCAGCTACACAACATCATCATCATCATCAACATCATCATCATCATCATTATCACACATCATGATTATTGTATTTAGGCTGCTGTGTTTCAGCATGCTCTTCATGCTTGCTTGAGCAACTAGGCGAAGCACATGCCAGCACAATCAGACCAAGACAAGTAGCACTAGCACTGGCAGTGGCAGCGGTAGGCGCAGCGGGCGGTGCGGTGCGGTGCGACACAATAGGCACATTTCTAAATTTTTAATTGAAACGTACATTTTTGCATAAAACTTGTCACAATCATGCGGCATTGTTGCTTGTGTGTTTCACCTGACGCTCTTATAAAATATACATGCACATAATATGTTGCATACTTTCGTGCGCACATGATATTCCTCGCCTTTCATATGAAATTGAAATTTGTTTCATACATTTTCTTAAACATTGCGACCTTCTCGGCTTAATAAATTCGAATGCTTGGCAAACTTGTTGTTGTTGTTGCTGCCTTTGTTGTTGTTGCGCCTTGACTTAGTTCTGGCATTGGTTTGCCTTCAGTGCGAGTTTCTTGACAATGGCGACGCATGGAATATTTCTTGTTGCATTTAAGTGCAACAGTAACGAACAACTTTGTTGTTGCAATAAAAGTTTCAGTTGCGTTTTTCTATTAAATATACACGCTTTGCCAGCCAGGCAGAAAGTCAGACGAGCGGACGGACGAACGGACGGACGGCAAGCTGAAATTGCTCACAGTTACGCACAGAAAAGAAGACAAAGTTGCATGGCAACTATTTTGAGTCGAGTCGAGTTGAGTTGAGTTGAGTCGACTTAAGTTGACTAAGCAAATGCGCCTTCTCACTCACTCACTCTGTCTCTCTCTCTCTCTCTCTCTGTCGCGCACACGGCACGTTGGCTTGGCATGACTCAAAGTTGCCTCAAGCAGTCTCAAGTTAACAAATTTTAACAGCAAAAGTTGAGGTAAATTGCACAAAGGCACAAACAAATGAACCGACGGCTTTGCTACAACAACAACAAAAGCAAAAACAACAACAACAACAACAACAATGGCCAACAAATAAAGTTCAAGTTAAGACTTTCAAAGTGTGCGCGGCAAAACATGATGAAAGCGAGCCCGGCTCTGATGATGATGATGATGATGATGATGATCTGAAGCAGAGGCAGTGGCAGAGGCGGAGGGGAGACACATGTGTGAGTTGCAAAGTGCGTATGCGAAAATATGTCAACGCGACTTTTTGTGCATGTTTTATCAAATAGTTGAGTTAGTACATGTGTGCGTGTGTGTGCGTGTGTGTGTGTGCCATGTTAACAAATGTGTTGCATAGCCAAAGGCGCACAAACATGTTACATAACACAAAAAAAGGTACATTTACTGCAAGAAGTTGCCAAACAATTTGGCATGTTCTCATTTAACAGTGCGTGCAACATGACAACAACAACAACAGCAACAGCAACAACAACAACAGCAAACCAAAAAACAAAGTAACACAAACAATTAATTAATAATGCGAAATAAATTTGCAAAAAGACATGAAAATTGACTTCTGACAACAATAAAATGAAGTCGCCGCCATTTTTTTTTTGTTCTTATACGCTTCATGAGTCATTATTACTGAGCCATGAAGTTTGTAACATTCTCGAAGGCAGGGAGACGCCTTTTGTGGCTTCTCGGACGCCTTCGAGCCATGGCAATTGACAGCGCTCATAGGCCTCATAGCACTCTACCTATACGAAGACCAAGGTCCAACGCCTAGCAGAGTTACCTGCCACAGAGAGGCTCGGAACATTTTCAATTCCTGCATGAAGAACAGAATCAACTTGAAAGTTTACTGATCTGGAGATGGACCTCTAATCTGCAAGCCACAAATGGTTCTTCACTTCGCTAAAAAGTCTCATCATGTCACAAAATAAACAAATTGCAAGAAAACTTGAGTGAAATAAAATTTTAATGATAAAATGTTTGCATACAAGAAACACGCACGGCACAATCACGACACGAGAGCGTTAATCAAGCGAAAAGGCGTTAAGCGTATGTGCGAAGCTCAGTTTGTCGAGCGCGGGCGGCTGCGGTGGCGAAGTGGTCAGCGCGCTGCGTTATAAGAATGTCACACCGCTAATGATCATAAATAACAAGACCGCAAACAGTAAAGCAAGAAAAACAAAGAGCAAACAAAACTAAAAAAACAAAAACAAATAACCAACAACAACAACAACAACAGCAACGGAGCAATAAAGAAAAACTGGAGTGCTCGGCACGAAAATTGCACATAAAACTTAATTAGTTTTTGGCTTCGTTGTTTGCGATTTTTTTGCCTACCTCCCTCCCTCTTCCTCTTCCTCACCCTCTCTCTGTCAAACTGTCGCCCCTACTCGCTCTAGCCAACTGCTTGCGCCACGATTGCTTTTGGTTTGCCATATATTTTGAGTGGACTTTTCGTCTAATTTTTTTTTTGTGTTGTTTGTCATCATCTTCTGCTGCTGCTTCTTCTTCATTTTGTTTTTATGTTTTTTTGCTGCCTATGTTATGCTGACAGTTATTTGTTTTAATGTTTCTTTCGTCGTTTTCATTTCCATTTTCTCTGGCATTTTATCATTTACACTTAATTAATTAAGTCTAAGTTTCGCAGTGCAACGCCAACCAAAACTGTCCACAGTAGCAAACTTATCGTTGACATCAACCGCGCCATGGCCGTTGCCGTCGCCGTCTTTGCTTGTGCTTTTAACATTACGTTGCATACAGACAGGCGCGATTTAAATCATTGCTAAGCCGACTACACCTGCACTGTTATTAGAAAGGCAGTAACAGAAAAGACAAAAAAGACAAAAAAGTATTAAATTAAGTATAGTAGCATGATGGAATTACTATGTAGAAAATGTGCTGTGGGAATGCATGGTTTGGCAATAATGATAGTGTTTTGTGTGTGTGGCCGAGGAGTGACTGTTATAGTTTATTATTACAATATTATATAGTAAGCGTCTTATGCACGACGTTGAATTTATTAGCTGATTTCTAATTTTATATTCACTTATGCGCGACTTCCGGCACCGCAACGAAGTGCAATTGCGAACAATAAGCTAAAAAGCCGCTTATGTGTTACGTTGTGTGATTTGGAAAGTCAACGACATCCGACCGAATGAAAAAATAATAATAATAATAATAAATAATAACAAGTATATGTACTTGTGCGCGTGTGTCTGTGTGTGCGCGTGTGTGTGTGCTTAGAAGTTGGAAAAGGTTGTAAAGAGCGACGTACTGAAATGAAAGAACAACGGAAACGGAAACGAAAACGCCGCCGCGTTGCCATTGTTTTTCAGCCTGTGACTATAACAGTGGTGGCTGTAGCCCGTGTGACTGTGCGAGTGTGCGACTGTGTGACAAAAGCCGAAGTCAGCACATGGTGACATTTAATGGCGAGCTTGCTGCATAATAACAGTCGCGTTTTCGCTTATACACCACGCCCTCATCATCAAAGCCGTCACCATCGCCACCGTCGTCGTCGCTGCCTTCATCGTCTTTGTCAGCCATGTGCGCGAACATCGACAAGTCAGCACACACACACATACACACATAGCACACATGCATACGTATATACTTTTACTTGAAGCGAACGTTGGCACTCGAGTGCTGCTTAAATAAGAGAAACTAACTCACAGCTTTTTCACATTT
Organism: Phortica magna; assembly: GCA_037044515.1. Taxonomy (NCBI): domain Eukaryota; kingdom Metazoa; phylum Arthropoda; class Insecta; order Diptera; family Drosophilidae; genus Phortica; species Phortica magna. Next base: position 94,205 of record JBAMBP010003131.1, on the reverse strand, counting down.
TGCTGTTCTTGACACTAAATTCACTTCGCCTAAGTAGCCCGTGTGCTCACTCTGCCGCTTCAAGTGCACTCACTCACTCACTCACCCACTCACTCATTCACTCACTCAACGTCCTTCTCGTGTCGCCGCCAATGTCGTGCTTCGTTGGCCTTCTCGATCTTAGCCGCAACGCACATGCGACTCGTTTGCTGTTGCTGTCTGTGTGTGTGTGTGTGTGCGTGTGGCAGCGCACGTCGCTCTACCGATCTTGCATAAATTATGCGCACATACAGAATTGATTTATTTTTTAATGCCATTTGATTTATTTCACCATTAATAACTTTTATTATTATTATTATAATTTTTAATGCGATTTGTTATTATAGCAAATTTATTTCAAACGCACTCTGCAAAGTATGCAACATTTTATGTCAGTTTACTTACGCATAAAACAACTCAAATTGAAATGAAAAACACATGTTTTTTTTTTTTTCTTTTTTTTTACGTATATTTTCTATTTACAAATTAATTTGCTTTCAATATGATGATTTTTATTTTGTTCAATTTAATTCGTTACTATTTTTTTTTTTCATTATTATTTTATTTTTTACTTACATATTTATTTTTTATAGGATTAATATTATTGCAATAAATGTTTTTGCGTTGTCGCTTCTATTTTTATTTTATACGGAATAAAAATGTTGTAAAAAAGAGTTGATTAAATTTGTAAGTTTTGTTTTTTTTTCTTGTTTTTGTTTTCGTTTTTGTTTTTGTTTTCTTGCTTTTGTTGTTCGTTTAAAAAATACGCGAACATTTATTAAAACGGAAAAGGTGAAAGAAAACTTTCCGTGTGCGAAAAGTGTTCGTTACAATATTTATTAAAATAAGTGTGAAAAAAAAAACAAAACTCAGCGCTCAACGGCTGCTCTTCACGCTTAGCCGTAATAGTTGCCAGGCGCCTGAGTGGGATAGTTCTTGGCGCCGCTGCTATAGCCGCCGGACGGCTGGTAGCCACCACTAGCACTGCTGCTGCCGCCACTGGCACCGCTGCCGCCACTGCCAGCAGGCTTCTCGCTGAAGAGACCACCAAAGGTCTTCGAGTTGAAGATATCACTGAGTGGACTGCCACCGCCGCCATTGCTGCCGCCGCCGCCGCCACCGCCGCCGCTGAGCAGACCAGTGAGAATGCTGCTGGCGCTGCTGCCGCCACCAGAGTTGCCGCCAGCACCGCCGCCCGAGAGCACAGAGCCAAGTAGACCGCCGAGTATGTTGCTGCCCGAGGAGCCCGAAGAAGGCGTGCCGCCGCCGCCACCACCGCCATAACCACCGGTCGGCTGATAGCCAGCATTAGGGTTGCTGCCACCACCGCCGCCGCCGCCTTGCAAGGACTTGGCAATCTGGCCGGCAAGTATGCCCGAGACGGCTTGACTCACCGCCGGGTTCGAGAAGAAGTTTGAGAAGAAACCGCCGCCCTCCTTCTCCTTGGTCTTCTGGCCATTGGGATTGTAGCCGGGTGGTGGTGGTGGCTGGTAGCCGCCGCCGCCGCCATTGCCGCCGCTCGCTGGTGCAGGCTGATAACCGCCGCCGCCGCCGCCAGCATTGGGATAGTAGCCACCGCCGCCGCCAGCATTGGGATTATAGCCGTTGTAGCCGCCATTCGGGTTATAGCCACCGGCATTGGGATTGTAGCCAGCGTTCGGATTGTAGCCCGCATAGGGATTGTAGCCGCCTTGACCGCCTGCGCCGCCACCGCCTGCATTGGGTAGGGTTGGATAGAGACCATGACCGCCAGCCGAGAAATCAACACCTTGTCCACCAGACTGGCCTCCGCCACCCATACCAGCACCCGCACCCGCGCCCGCATCGGCGTCTGGCGCACTTGGGTTGAAGGAGTTGTGCGTGGCTGCGGTGCTCACTGTCCATGTTGTTGTTGTTGTTGTTGGATTAGTAACACGATTAGCAAGCAGCATGGCAGAGCAGCGTTCAATGAGGTTCAGTACGTTAGCCACAAAAGCGTTTACAGTAAGTGAGTAAAAACGTCCAAAAGAATAAAAAAATAAAAACAAATTATAGAAATCAAAATCAAAATAAAAAAGAAATAATTCAGTTTTAAAATTAGTTTTGTCTTATTTTAGTTACAGTTAATAATTATTTGATTCGCTTCTGTTAGTTTTTTATCTGTTTTATTTCTTGTTGTTTTTTTAATGTTTTTGTTCTTCTTCTTGTTTTGATTCGCACGTTTTTAAGCTTCCTAATTCAAAGAGAAATGCTAATTAAACGCATGTTTACCTCAGCTCAGCTTTTTGAATACTGTTCGATTGATTCTTACGTTTCGTTACCTTTTGTTTAATTCAATTCAATTAAATTTTTTTTTTATTTTTTTTTTTTGCTATTCTAAGAATATCTCATAATTTGTTATTTAAGTAAATCTACACAACTTTGAGTTTGCTTAATTTTTACAAGTCTTCTGCTTTTACATATATTTACTTAAATGTTCTTTTGTTTTCGTCTTTAAGAATGTTCCGCTGTTAATATTTATATACACGATTTCATTAATGTATTCTATGTATAATCTTTCAAAAAATGAATACCCAAAAAAATTGCTTATTTTTTTTACGTACATATTATTCATAAAAATATGTTAATAAAGTTTAGTTTCCGTTATTATTATTATTATTATAATTAATATTAATATTATTTTTCGTGTTTGCTTCCTTGCTCTTGTTAAATGCTCTGTTAGTGAATTTTAAATGCGTTCGGCAATGTAAACGCAATGTTAATGTTATGTTCATGTTCATGTTCATGTTAACGGCATGCGTTGGTGCTTCTTCATAAATGCAAACTGCAGCGCAATAAAAAAGCTTACAAAACACGCAAAGTCTGCACAAACCCATACTGTGCGTGAAAACTGCATTTATGAATTGGCCCTTGCTTAATACTGTTCAACGGCTGTTAGTTTATAACATATAATAAATGCGCAAAGAAGTATGCAACGTATAATTAATTTTGTGCAATAAACTCAGTAAGAATGAAACGGACGGAATAATTGTGTGTTTTTGTTCTATTAATGGTTTTTCAATTAGTAAAATAGTAAATTATATAAAAAAAATAAATAAATAAATTATTGAAAAAATGTATATACAAATAAAATAATATAAGAAAATAAAATAAAACCCAAAATTTTTGCATGCACCGTTTTTATTACAAAATCAACAAAAAGAATTTATTTGTGCTTAATTTAGGAAATAAAAATATTACACATTTATGCAACTTGTTTTTTTTTCTGTTTTTCGTACAAATATATGTAAATGATAAATGACATACGATTTGTCTTTCAGTTGAACAATTTTATAGAAAATAAAGCAGAAAGAAAATTATTATTAAAAATCGAATCAATCAATTAAAAGTAGCAAAATTTTTTAAGTGGCATAGATTTGTATGAGTTTCGGGCTCAGTTTTTTTTTTGCATTACTGCGTGCATTTATTTCGCATTATACGTAATTTTGCTGCGCTTTAATTGAATCATACAAATAAAGTTCAATTGAGCCCGCATTTTTTTTAATTGCTGTTGGTTTTTTTCTTGTTTTGTGTTTTTTGTTTTGTTGTTTTTGTCAATTTATAATTTTATTATTTTTATTTGACTTTTATGTAATCTTTTTGCTGTAACTGTTCTTGTTTTATATACGTATAAATGCCGTTATTTGACTTAAGTTTAAGCAATTCTAAATCTAAAGTTATCATTTTCATTTTCATTTTCATTTTAGTTTTCGTTTTATCATATTTTGCGTAAACACAATTTTGGCTCATTTTATTTTATTATTATAAATTTTTTTCATTAAATCTTCTTAGTTTTAAACGCAAACGTTGCTATTTTCGTCTTATTGTTTCGTTATATTTTAAGAAAAAAAAAAAAAAAAACATTTCTCGTCACAAAATTTGCCTTTTGTTCTGCGACGAATTTTGATGAGTTACTTTAACAACATGTATTTTGATTAAATGTTCGATTCCCGTAATATTGCTGAATATTCATATTCGTTAAAATATATCTACAATTTGTTTTTGTTTTTGTTTGTATTTTGTTTTTGATTCGTTTACGCTTAGTTTAGTTTGCGCTTAAATGGGCGTTTGAAAGTGTTAACGGCACGGCCGGACCGGTCTTTGTGCGGCACATCACATCACGTCACGTCACGTCAATCACGCTTAGCTTTCAATCGGCGCGCATAACAATCAAAGCGGCCGCAAACAGACGATGGCGCTGAGTGATAAAGGCAGTTTCAACAAAAGGAGGAGGAGTGTCGGCGGGCAAACTGAAGCCGTGCTGAGCCGAGTCGAGCAAAGTAGTTGACCACAAAATCGTAGCATCAACAAAATGAAATTAACATCAACATAGACCAGGACATAACCGCAACTGGCAACTGTGTGTGTGTGTGTGTGTGTGGGTATGCTTTTGTGCAAACTTCACTGTTATGCTGCTGTGTCTGTGTGTGTGTGTAATATCCGTTTGGGATGCGCGCACTGAGAAACCCAAAATTAAATTCCAATTTAATTGAGCTGCAAAAAAAAAACAACAGCAACAACAACAACAACACACAATTGACAGTGAGTAGAAGGCAAAAGCGGCGCATAAAGATCAACGGCACTCCCCGATTGAGTGATGTGTGTTTGCTTATGCACACACAGATACACACACACACACACACAACTATGGTCAAATGAAAATTTGCTTATACACACATGTGTGTCTCTGTGTATGTGTGTGTGTACATCAAAATGAAATTACGTATACGCATAGGCGAACTTGCTGTCGAAAAAAGTGCCATAATAAAGCTCATGTTCATGTTGCGAACTTGTTGTCGTTGTTGTTGTTCTTGTTGTTGTTGTTGTGGGTTATATTGTGTCGACAAGCGGGTTGGTTGGTTGGTTTTACTCGACTGCGTTTGTTTTTGTTGCTATTTATGAAACTTGTGCACAACTCAACTAAAGTCAAGTCAAAACGGATCATTTCAGTTCGGTTTGCTTAACTCGAAAGGACATGCAAGCACAAATGCAGAGTACAGACAACAACAACAACAACAACAACAACAACAACAACAACAACAGCAACAACAACAAACTGATACAAAAAACAGGAAGTTTTGCTCAGTTCGTTTGCTTTGGTTGGCAATTTGAAGATTGCACACTCAGCAAAGCATCCGAAAAGTGCCGCCGGCCAAATATGAGTGAAATGCTAAATGAAGGCTTCGACTGACTGACTAAGTGAGTGAGAGTGTCTAGACATGAGTCTGAAGTCTGAAGAATTGTGCTGAATTGTTTCGGACGCAACTCAACTGAAGTGTATTGAATTGAATTGGCCGAAAGGGGCGGGAGGGGCAGTACGAGCCTAGACTAGTCAGACTAGCCAGACTTTCAGCAGACGGTGTGCGACTGTGACTGAGTCAGAGTCTGTGCCTGAACAGTGACCAGGACAGCTGCGGTTGTCTGTGTCTGTGTCTGTGTGTGTGTGTGTGTGTGCTTTTTAAAATCGCTTACAATATTTTGCTCTACGACAGTTGCAATTAAGTTAAACGTCAAGTTGTTGTTCTTGCTACCATTCCGCCACTCAACCTCCCCCAACTTCTCGTCACTCTGCCCATGCCCATCAACACTTACAAATGCCCTTTCAATCAGCGTAGTTTCGCGTCTGTCTTTATGTAAAGTTTTATACTTTCGCTTACATTACAACATTTATTTAAAAAAAGAGATGCGTTTCCGTTGAAGATTTCGAGAAGTTCGTAATAACTTCTGTTGAGATTCGTGGCAGCGCTTAATTTAGCATGGCTTACAATTAACAAAATAATTAAACCAACTTGTTGCAATGACTTAAAGTACACAACGATTTTTGTGTATTTTTTTTTAGATTTTTTTTTGTTTTTTTTTTGATTTTTTTTGCATTTTTTAAATTTTTTTTGATTTGCGAATTTTTGAAAAATAATAAAAAACCATAAAATGAGCAGAGAGAAGCCAAATGCCGTCTAAGGTGACAAGAAGTTCATCATCACCATCATCATTATCAATATCAAAATCATTAGCGTAATCGTTATCGTAATCTTTATCGTTATCGTCATCGTCAAAGTCAGTGAACGTGTTCGGGTCCGTGTCTGAAACTCATGTGCTTGAACGCTGCTGCTGCTGCTGCGTCTCTATTACGTGCTGTTCACGCCACTGAGGCGCACCGCATTGACCAGCAGACAGATGAGCGCCACCAGCAAGCCACGCATGCCGTTCGCAGCCATGCTGTGCCAGGCCGATGCCGAGGAGGGATGCGATTGCGTCTGCCGATTGTAGGGATTCTGTTGGTTCTGATTCTGGTATTGTGGCGGAGGCTTATTGTACATGTTCGGATTCTGAAAGCCGCCGGTGTTGTAGTTGTAGCTGTGCGGTGCCAGGCCGCCGCCGCCGCCGCCCAGTATGGCGCCGTTCGGCGGGCCGCCGGTGCCGCCCGGGCCGGAGTAGAACGGCTGTTGGCCGAATACGAACGGTGGATTGTATGGATTCACCGGCTGTAGGCCATGTGGATAACCTGGATTGAGGAATTCACCGGGTGGATTAGGTTGTGGAAATTGTTGAAAAGACGGCGCTGACGTCGGTGAATTATATGGAAATATTGGCAGATTCGGTATGACCGGCATTGAGTGCTTAGCACCGAATATATAATGCTGATCGATGCCCATGCCGGACACGGCGGCCGAGCCAGCGCTGCCGCCATTCGGTGTTATGCTGTCGGCCGATTGGCCCCCGTTGACGACATTGTTGCCATTGCCCATGCCATTGCCCATGCCCATGCCACCGCCGCCGTGCCCCGACATCGATGAGCCGCCACCGTTGCCAGCAGCTGAGTTAGTGCGACCCATGTTCATGTTAGTACCGCCACCATTAAGCCCGCCATTGCCACCGCCGCCGCCGCCGCCCTGACCCACACCGACACCGTTGCCGAGGCCGTGATTCTGCCCATGGCCGTGACCGTGCCCGTTGCCCGTGGCGAGGCCGGTGCCGTGACCATGACCGTTGCCATTGCCATTGTTGTTGCCACCATTGTTGCCGCCATTGTTGCCGTTGTTGCCGCCACCGCCGCCGTTGCTGCCGCCGCCGCGACTGAAGTAGGTGTACGTGTTCAGTGTGGGGTTCGAGGAGGCGGGCGAGAAGATCGTGTTCTCGGGGCCGGGGTTCAGGCTCGATCCTGTTAGTTTGTTAGTTCAATATTATAGCGGTGCATGCGAAATGGTTGTGTGTGTGTGTGTGAGTATGTGTGTGGTTAGCGAGTGAGAGAGAGAGAGAGACAGATGAGAAGAGAGTGAGGTTTGTTTATTAGTATTTAAGCGATATTTTGTTTTGTTGTTGTTAATTGTTTGGATTATTGTTTAAGTCACTTTGGTTAATATTTGCGCAAACATTACTTTAAAGCATGCCACTAAAAGCACATTACTTGCAGGGTGTTTATTTAGTCGCTGCTGCCAAACTATTTATTGCTTAATTGTTTGATTATTTGATTAATTGATTGCATGATTGATTGACTACAGTTCGATTGTGTTTGTGTTTCTGATTGTATTCTGATTGAAGTGATGATGAGTTCGATGAGTGAAGCAACAACAAACATTTAATTTAACTTAAAAGCATATTTTTTTCGATTTTTGTTTAATATAATAAGTTCACAAATAAAATAAGATATTCATAGAAAACAAAGAAATGTAATTTTTATAAAATATTCAAGTTGTTTACACTTGCAGAGCAGAGCAAAACACTTCTTAGCTTATGATCCCTATTTGATTCCAACGTTTCCTAATTGCAACTCAGAGGATAACGGAGGCACCCATTTCGATCTACAAACAACATGCTTATGGCATTCAATGTAATCCACGAACGGACGATAAGAATTCTAATCGGAGCATTTTATGGTTTTTGCAAAGTAATATTATAATATTATATTATAGAAGAACCTCTCCCGTGAAACATGAAAGTTCGCTTGGAGCACAATAAATAATAAAAACTCGCTTATATTAGCAAACATCCAGAAATTACATGAGATAAGATTAGAGAGGCATGAGTCCACAAATTTCTCAAAAAATCTCCTCAAGCGATCAAGCATTTTATGGCAATTGTTTATCCCATTAATTAACTAATTATTTAAAAATTTTAAGCAAAATCTCACGTGAGTTAGAAAAGGAGATCCCTCATCAAAAGGCAGAAGGGTTCAAATTTCAAGAAACAAAAAATCACATCTAATTTCTGGACGTTCCCTAATCTGTGTTGCCACGCCTGCCCAATCACAGATCATCTGCAAGTGTATTACATGAGTCTCGACAGAGCCGAAAATTAAACGTTCCCTTTTGACTTTCTTTCTGTTTTTTTTTGTGTTTATTTTTTTTTTAATAAAAAAATGCATTTTTTGTGTGTAAGAATTGTTTTTTTTTTTAATTTTTGTGATATTTGAATTATTAAAAAAACTGCCAATTAAGCCTTTTGTGTAATCTTTTCTGTGCCAATTTTCTTTTTGGTTTTTCACAATTTTTTCGTTACGAAAATATATATATTTTTTTAATGTTTATAGGTATGTTTATGTGTGTGTGTTTGTGTGTGTGAATTGCTCGATTTGAGTTGATAGATTTGAGAATTTTGAAGTTGTAAGAATTTTGCTTTTTGTAATATGTAAAAAGTTGTTTTAGTTTAACTTCTTTAAGACTTTCTTAACACCAAAAGAAAAATCGACAGTAAACGCAAAAGAAGATACAATTAAAAAGAAAACAAAATAAAAAAAATCACCAACGGAAGAACCTCAATTTGGAAACCCTTTCGCTTTTTTTTCGTTGCTTTAATGGTTCGGTCGGTTGGCGTCTCCCCCCCCGCCTTGACGGCGGACAAATGAGTGCACATTAAATAAGACAAAAGAAGACACGACAAAACAAAGCCAAACAGTGTCTTTGGAGAAGCGCAAATAACACATGGCACATGGCACATGACACATGCCTGCTTCGAGTCGCGACTGCAAATCTTTTATCTCAAGTTTAAGACTACAACGAGTGACGCGAACAAATAACTCAGCTCAGCTCAACTTGACTGCCCGCCGCCCTCCACCCGCTGCCGCTTCAGTGCGTTCGTCCGTCAGTTAGTCACATGTTATCTTCACTTGAAACTGACTCAGCCCGCCGCCCTTGCTCCCTTGCTGCCTTGCAGACGCTTATGATATTTGCAGCCATGCGTCAAAGTCAATTTCGACGAAAGTCAGTCAGCAAAAGAAATAAAGTGAAAAACGCAACACGAACGAACACATTTTCTTAGTTGTTTTTTATTTTTTGTTTTCCAAATCAAAACTCAAACGTTTTCCTACACGAACTTTGGCAAAGTCGTGGCGCGTGCGAGCGAGATGGCACGCTTAAGTCAGACAAGCTAAAATAACTCACGAAATAAACTTTATTGCTTGAGCAACGTGTTGGCGCCTCAGCCAAAGCATGTTGCCTACTTTTAGGGGCAACGAGGCGAAAGACTTTGACAAAAAATACATGAAGTTATAAAAAAAACGAAAAAAATCAAAACGAAGTTTTAAATAAAAATAAAAAAAAATTCAAAGAAAAAAAAAATAAAGAAAGTGAAGGAAAGGAAAGGAAAAGAAGAGTAGAGAAAACAAAAGAAAGGAAAATAAAAAGAAGTCAACTAAAATAATCACCTGACGGATTAACAGTCGAGCCGGCGGCATTGAGGTTGCCGCCGCCGCCGCTCCTGCGCTTGCATGTCGGATAGTTGCCGCAGTCCTTGCCGTCGCGTTGATTGTAACTGCACGAGTCGCTGGTGATGACGCACTCCTCGTTGGGCAGACAGCCAATGTCAGCGCAGCCGCGTCCGTACTCTGCTCACGCACGCACGCACGCACACGCAGCGTTATTATTTGATTATTTATTATAAAAATGAAAAATTAAAAACAAAACAAATAAAGAATAAGAAAATACAAAATTTCTCTTTAAGTATAAATAAAAAAAATTACGAAAAATATTTAAAATATTAAAAAAAATGAAAGTTCAAATAAGAAATATAAATATTTTCCTGAGGATTAAATGTTGTTATTGATGAGCTTGTTGATAATGCGCATGATGAAGTTCGTTAATGATGATTATGATGATTTGTTTGTGTTACTTATTGTTTATTGCAATGAAGATGATATTTTGAACAAACATTTCATGGAACGTTTCTTTTGGATCGTTTTTTTTTTGGAATAAAACTCAGGAACTTTACAATTTGTGTAGGGTAAGGAGGGGTGGTGGGGTAATTAATTGGAGGTGAGCCTTAAATAGTTAAAAATTGTTAGTAAAGAAAATAGAACATGACATTTTCGCACACACACACACACACAGATAGAGAGACGCGGACAAACAGAGAGAGACAGAAAATGTACAAAGACAAACAGAGAAGGAAAATTGTGGGAAAACTAACTAAGTTGATTAGCAGAAAATAAGTGCGTTGGCTTCATCAAACACACACACACACACTCACATACACACACACACACAGCGAGCCTTGCTTACAGAGCGTAGCTGCAGGATGGTATTGGGGGGCTGGGGCAGAGACACAACACACATGTACATACTTGAGTAGGCGTCAACGCTTTGGTTTGCGCAGAGCATCATCATCATCAGTGCCAAGATCATCATCCTTGTTGTTGTTGTTGCTGTTGTTGCTGTAGTCGCTGTCATCAGACGCGATAATGGCAGCCCAGAGGCGCCGGAAGTTGTCAAACGTTGCACGCCCATTTTTGTTGAATGACGCCAGCAAAATTTGCGCCGCCTCCTCACGACCGACCGATGGACCGACGGACAGTCTTCTGCTGTGCTGTGTTGTTGTTGTTGTTGTTGCTCCTTGGCAAACTGTAATGTAAGAAAGAAATAACAAAATGAGTTTCGTTCAACTGCAATGCAACAATGGCGGCACCAACAATAAGCCCAACAAGCATGGCAAATCAAACAAGCTGTAATGCAACCAAGAAGAGGAAGAGGAGAGTGTAAGAGGCAGAAGTTATTATAAAATCTGTTCGCATTTGCAAAAAGTTGGCCAAGTCGCATTTGCCAAGTTTATTTATCACATTGACAGCTGCTTCAAGTTTGCGATATCGCCACCCCACTGCCCCTTCCTCTTCCCCTTCTTTTGGCATTTTCAATTTGACTTATTTTATTGATTGGCTTTGCGTCTCAAAAATAAAGCAAAAGTATTTCGCCAGCAAATTGGCTAAAAAGTGTTGAAGTTTCGCGGGTGTGGGCGTGGCCGCTGACTGCATAATCAAGCAATTAAAAAGACACAAAAAAAGACAAAGAAGAAGAAGAAGAAGAACCGCAAGCAAAACGAGCGTCTTCGCAATTGCGGAAGTTGGCTCGGAAGGCGAAGCGGAAACTGCTCAACAACTGCCGACTTATGACTTAACGGCACATCCTCTTAACAACAACAACAGCAACAACAACAACACGAAATATAAAGCATAAATTAAAATGCTTAAGAAAAACGCAAAAACAAAATGTTAAATGTGAAAAAGAAGAAGCAAGAAGATGCGCGAAAAACTTTGCAAGTTTGCTTCGTTGACATAACTTTGCTGCAAGCGTTGTGTGTGTGTGTGTGTGTGCGTCTGTGTGTGTGTTTGGTGTGAGTGGCAAATCAAGTCTCTCTCTCGCTGGCGAAGTGTTTGCTGCGCGTGAAGCGTTTTTAATATAATTTAAACGCAAAGTCAGCGCAGAACTTTCCAAAGTGGCACTCAACTCAAGCAGCGCAGCGACGTCGAAGTCAACGTCCACGTCGACTGCGACGGCAGCACGTTGAAGTCGTTGAAGGCAAGCGACAAAAAGCGACACGAAAAGAAAAACCGTAAACTGCGAATTAATTTTAATAACAGATTGAGAACTTGTTACGCTCAACGGTTTGCCAACTGTTTTGGTCGCCGGCGCGGTCGACGTCGGCGTCGGCATCGCTGTTCTGTTTGCTGCTCTTGCGCGCGCGTTTCAATGTTGCGTGCTTGGTTGTTTGTGTGTTTGTGTTTGTTTGTGTTAGCATTGCATAAAAATATTTTGGCAGGAAATGAAAAATGTGAAAGAGCAAAGAAAAAACGTACGTTGATGACACACAAAAAAAGCGAGTAGAAGAAGAAGCAGATAAACAAACAACAACAACAACAGCAACAACAATTGACGGCCATGGGCCAAAATGAAATTCGCTTATTCGTTCTGTCATTTGTCTCTGTTATGTGTGCCGCCGCTTTATTTGTTCCAACGAATTTGAACGGCATGACACATGCATTTGCGCCTCTGCCGCTGCCGCCGCGCTGCCGCTGCCTGTGCATATGCATGTGTGGTCAATGTTACAGCCACTGGCGCATGCTTTACATTTAAGCAAAAACAGTACAGCACAAAAAAAAACAGAGACAAAAAAAAAAAACAGTTGGTTCAGCAGATGAGTTTAAAAATAAAATAAAGAAGAAGACAAATAGAAACGAGACAAATGGAACGAGACAAATGAAACGACGCAAAGCGACTCATTTCGATTGAAAAACCGACAAAAAAAAAAACAAATGAAACGGAATAAGAAAAAGAGAAAAAAAACTTTATTCAAAAAGAGCGTCGTTCGTTCGTTCGTTCGTGTCTGTCGCGCTGTCCACGAGTCCATCCACGCAAGCCGAAAGTGAAAATGCATGATAAATGACACATTGTTGTTTTTTTTTGTGCTTCTTCATGTTTTGTGCTTTTTTTTTGCACTCATATTCGCGTTGTGGGCGTTACATGGCATGAAAAATTATACGTATTACAAGAGTCGAAAGCGCCAAAAGTAAAATATAGAAGCGTATTAAAGAAACGTTGAAGATTCATCTTAAATGACAAATACGACAATGACATAGAGCATGACGATTTGAGTGAAGAGCAAGAGCAAGAGGAAGAGCAAGAATGTCACAATAAAAAAGCGCAACTGATTTGTTGCATTTGACATTAAAATGTGCACTTTGGTATGCAAAAGTAATGAAAGTTGCTCAAACCGATACAGACTTGGACATGAGCTGTGCATTCGCTGCAACCAACATGCGTGCGCAACAACAACAATAACAACAACTAATAAACAAACAAACAAAGCATCGTGAAAAAAGCGTTGGCAGTAGAGAAAAAAATCAGCGTTGGCATGAAGAAGGCTTAGTCAAAATGACAGGCAGCCAAGAGTTGCAACCAAAATGCACAAAATAAACCGAAAATTCACACTTCGTTACGTTCGCTTCATGCAACAATGCGGTACGGCATGACGCATCGCAAAACTAAGCGACGTTTTGCTTTTTGTTCTTTTGTTGTTTTGCTTCGCTTCGTTTCGTTTCGTTTCACTTCGCTTTGTTTCTTTACTACAAGAAGACGCGCCATACACCCTTTACTACGGCCTTTCGTGCACGCCAGTGTTGCTTTTTCGTATTGTTGTGGTTTATGTTTGTCGTCGCCGTCAACGTCGCCGTCGCAGTCGCCGTCGTAAATTCGTCGTTCATGCTGTCACTTGGAGGTTTGCGCTGTGTGATGTATGACTCCATGAAATGCGATATATTCATGTTGAAATATTTCCCCACCAAAAAAAAAAGAAAAGAAACAAGAACAGCGAACAGCGAACATGAATGAAAGCGTAGCAGCCAAAAAAAAAAAAAGCCAGCAGAATGACGGCATCAGCAACAGCAACAACAGCAAAGCAAACGCCTTACAAAAAGTTAAGCGCCGTTGCATTAAAGTCCAAGCCATTGCCAAATGTGCGTACAAAGGCATTTAAAGTGCCAAGCCGAAACTTTTAAATCGCCGTCACCGTTCGCCGTCGCCGGCACCAACGTCCAACGGACCTAAGCAGGTGTCGTGCGCTGTACGGCGGCGAAGTTTCGCGGAGACAAATTGCAATTGAACAAACAATTAAAACTTTTAAATATTGTGACAGCATTTTCACAGTTAATTGCAAACTACGAACTCAACTCTCTCGACGCAACTCGACTCGACTCGGCCAGCAACAACAACAACAACAACAACAACGAGAGCAACAGCAACAAATCGTCGCCTAAGCAAGCAAGCAGGCAAGCAAGCAACGAGTGTGAACTTTTTTTGCTTTAACAACGGCACATCTTCGCTCTCGCTCTCGCTCTCGCTCTCGCTCGCACATTAGCACACAGTCACCCACTTGCATTTGGCACATTGTTTAGGTGATGTTGTAAAAGTTTTGCTAATGTTTGATAGTTAGTTGTGGCAGCTCTCTCTCTCTCTCTCTCTCTCTCGCCTTTTACGCGCTGCTGCTACTGCAGAACACTCAAAGGAAAAGTCTTTAATTAGATTGCACTGAAAATGAAACTAAACTGCATTTGAAATTCATTTCGCAAATTCATTGCATTTTAAAGCGCTCACAAAAAGTCAACACAACAAAGTCGAAAAAAAAAAAAAAAATGTCACCAGTAAGAGACAACAAATCAAATGGCGTATGTTCAATGCCCTCCCTCTCTCTCTCTCTCTGTTTGAAGTTTGTTAATTAATTCTTTTTGGCTGTTTTCGCTTTTTGACGCTTAAAAATTGCTTTTGAAAATGCGAAATGAAAAACTTTCTACAAAAAGCGTACAAAAAAAGCCTACGAAAAAGAGTGCAAAAAAAAAAATGGGAAAAATGGGAAAATTGTGAAAAATGGGCGAAAAAATTGATGAAACAGAAAAGGATGAGAAAAAATATTAGCTGTAAGTGCAAACAAGCGACGTTTGTTTGCCAGTAAACAAAGCTGAAAAGCGAACTGAGGCCAGCGACAGCAACAGCAGCAGCAACAATGCGTTGGGCGTGGCAAAAGGCGCATGACACTGTTGACGTCAACGGCGACGGCGACTGCGACGGCGGCAGTGAGCGCGCATTACATAAATGTCATGTCATGCGGCAGTGCACAAACACAAACACAAATACAAACACACACACACACATGCACATGGATGCACGAAACAAAGCAGCTGCAGTGGCATGTGTGTGGGCGCGAAGGGGTGTGTCTTTATGCGAGGCTTTGCTGCTCAAACAAAAACTTAATTAGTGTGCAAACAAAGCCAACTTGATTGCCACACGAGTTGTAAATTTTCGCTATAAGCCGGGGCCGGGAGTTAGGCGGGGGGCAGCACACAACAAAAAGTCGATGCACAAATATACAATACAAAGGTGACGCAACAAAGCGCAGAAGAGCCAACAACCAAGTGCTGATGAAAGCTTTAATGAATCGACTGCCAACTGAGCGAGTGTTGAGATACATCGAGCGGCGGCACATGAAGCTACTTTGGCCATGTAAGATGTTCAGTTACTCAAAAAGTTGGAAATACATGCAAAGATTTCGAGGGAGAGGATATTGCCCACCATGCGTATACGCAATGTGCTTCTTGAAGACATGCATCCAGAACTATGGAATTGTGTCTGAAGCGCTCAAGATTTGTTCTTATCACATTTTTTACGAATAAGCAAAAATAATTGTACATTTTCGATTGAGGCTCAGGATCTTTTACTTTACTCATGAATCAGAAAATGATGTATGAAAGATCAGAATTGTTCAGAAGTATTATACGTTTGAGCGTAGCAAATAATATGAGTCCGTATAGAACAATGCTTCAATACATATATAGTGAAAGCTCCCATAGACGGACAACCAAACATCAGAGAGTCCTGTTATCGGATAGCATTTCCTAAAAAGGAATTATGTATAATGAAGACAACTTGCGTCAACGTTATTTGACCGGCCATGAGAGTTGTCCGTAATGAGCGCTTTCACTGTACTCACACACACACACACATATTGACATGTAGGGCCATTACCTTGTCTGTCACTTTTTGTTGTTGTTGTTGTTGTTTTTGGTACATTTTCAATTGCATTCAAAAATAAATGCAAATGTTTTTCACCGTCGACTGAAACATTTTTATATATAAAAACATATATTTTTTTTATTTATAACAGAAGTGTTCATATCGCGTACCTCTTGGTTCATGAGTATATTAGTTTTGTGCACATAGAAACTATATATAGCACCTAAAAGTAGGCGTGGCAGACCCTATAAAGTGCATACATTCCTGATCAGTATCGAAAGAGAAGTCGATTTAGCCATGTCCAGCCTTCCGTCTCTCTATCTGTATGAACGCGTTGATCTCGGAAACTCAGGGACTTAGTTTAGGGGTGAGGGGCAAATAACTGCAGGTACCTCGATTAAAATAATTACAAGTCGTATTTTCTCGGTTGTCTTTTGAGATAGAAACATCAAACTTGAAGCTGGCACGAGTGTCAATAAGATAGAAGGGAAAAATGGGCGTGGCCATGTAAAAAATTTAAAATGCTTACATCTCTGGCACCATAAAACCTACAATAATGAAACATGTATGCCATAAGGCATGAGTTCTATAAGATCTAATCATATAAAATATATAAATTATAGGAAACCGTTATATCTCTGGAACTAATTGGGGATTAAAGGGAAATGAAATCTGTTGCGACTGAAAAGTGTGCCCTATTATATATTGCAGCTGCAGGGTATATCGAAGTCAAGCACGTTCAACTGTTTTTTTTTTTTTTAGATTTTCAAGTGAATGCAATATAAATGAATTAATTAATTGGTCGCACTGAACCGTAGGTTATTCGATATATAAAAAAAAGAGGCAAAACCAAAAAATGGAAGAAATCAAGTTTCGAGATTTGTGTTGTATAATTGAAAACGAATGCAAAAACAAAACAGAACAGAACAAAATGAAATGGAAAACACGAAAAATCGAAAAGCGTAAAAAATCACGACACAAAATTCGCGACGAGGACGGACGGACGGACATCGATGAGAACGACGACAGAGCATAAAACAAAAAAAAAAAACAATGAAATTAAGTTGATTTTAATTTATTGTTTTCAATTTAAACGATTTTCACATCTTGTTTTCTTCGGCCGTTTTTTGTCTGCTGACACCGACGCCAACCCCACCCTTGCCCACATTGCCCACAATTTACGCTAATGGCTAACGGCAGATGTCAAACTGACAGCGAGCAGCGAACAATTTTATCGTATTTATCAAATCGCAAATGCCGACGAGGCGCTCTTGGTCGAGGTCTTGGTTTAAGGGGAGGGGGGGAACTGGCAAAGCTGCCATTGACAGGCGTCGCTTAGTGCGTATGCCAACTTTGGAATTTAATTTGTTAGATATTTATGCGAGAGATGAACCAAAACAAATGAAGAACAAAGCACAAAGCATAAAGACAAACCAGAAGTTCAAGATGTGAGTGAGGAAAAGTAGGCGGTCGTTGGGATAGGAACGGTGACGCGAACCGACTCGGAGTCATTTTCGTGTGCCAAAAACAGCTGCCGCACTTGTCTCCCACAATGAGTTGACGCCCAGGAAGCCCATGCCCATGAAGAGTTGTGTCTTATGTAACGAAAATGTTTCAGCAAAAA
The DNA here is from genome assembly GCA_037044515.1 of Phortica magna. Classification (NCBI taxonomy): domain Eukaryota; kingdom Metazoa; phylum Arthropoda; class Insecta; order Diptera; family Drosophilidae; genus Phortica; species Phortica magna. Next base: position 76,778 of record JBAMBP010003131.1, on the reverse strand, counting down.
TGTAATTAATGAAGGAAGGCCAGAAAAAATGCGCTCAAGAAATGCAATAAAACGTCGATCGTTAATGATGCTAATGTTGCTGATGTTGCTCATGATGGATGGATTGAACAAATTGCAAATTTCGAATCGAATCCAAACGAATCGAATTTCATATGAACAATGAACAATGCATTTTACAGCAGCGGACTGAGACACGCGCTTAGTCATGCTTCATTAAAGATAACTTTTATCAAATGCATGTCATGCACACGCACACACACACACACACACACAGCTGACAAAATCGCTTATCAGTAGTAAAAGTAGTTTGTTCTATGGCAAAAAAAAAGAAAGTAGAAAAAAAACGCTGCATACTTTTATGAGCAGTCATGCAAATTTAAGTCAAACCAAACGAAATCAAAGCAAGCCAAACTAAGCTGAAGTAAGCCACAGTCATGCTGATTTGCTTGATTTATCACAGACCAAAGTAAAGATTGCTTTTTTTTTTTTTTGCCTTGCTTTAAATCTAACAAAGTTGTTGCTCGCCCGCATATCGAATAACATGCTCATGTGTAAGTGAATAAGCCACAAGTGAAGACATTATGCGGGCATGCAAGAGCACAAGAAGCAGAAGAAGCAGAAACTCAAAGCGTTGCAATCAAAAAAATTCGTAGAATTATTGAATAGAAACAAAGTCAACAACAAGGCAAGTGTGCGTCGACATGGCAACAACAACAACAACAGCAACAAAATTGAAAAACAGTATGAAAACTGTGCAAAGCGGGTTCAAGTATAAGAAAAGAAACGAAACGAAACAAAATGGAGAGACAGACAGACCGACTTTTCCATTACTTAGTTAAAGCCTTGCATCAAGTGCCACTGACTTGGCTGAACTGAACTGGCAGACAGACGGACGGACGGACAGAGGGACGGACGGACAGACTGTCTGATAAATTGAGTCGCTGGAAGAAACATTATGTAAATCTTGCAGCAGTTGTAAACAAAGTTCTTGAGAAAATCAGCCGAAGTCGTTGTCAATGCAAAAGCAGCGCAAAAGTCTCGCTGGGGCGCAGGCGAACTAGGAGCAAAGCACGGCAAGCACGGGCAGCACGTTTTAAGCAGATTACCACGCCAACTTGTTGTCGTCAACGTCAGTGGGTGGCGTGCAAGGTGCGGTGCAACAACATGGTGCAAAAAGACGGCAGGCAACATTAAGTCAAAGATCAATAGACTGGCATTATAGACAACGACGCGACGCTGCGCTACAATAAGGACAACTCTGACAGTGTTGTGCAGCAGCAAAGCGTAGGAAATTCTCCATTGAAAAGAAGCAACAACACAAATCAGTTTACGTTTACCCACAACAGACTAGCGAACGTCAACGGTGACTTTTCAACCGCCACTAAGGCCTTCACTGCTGCCACCATCACCACCGCCAGCAACACAAGCAACACAAACAACAACAACAAAGTTGAGAGATCATCGCCGTCATTGTCGTCTTGGGTCGTTGTCTGATCAAGTGTATTGTTTATGACGCGAAATCCTCTTCGTCAGCCAATATTGGCACTTTTACATGCTCCTCTTTTGTCGCTCTTGTCGCTTTTGTTGTTTTCACAGTTTTCAAGTGCTTTCCTTTGCGCTTGTTCTGTCTGAATGTAAGGAGATTAACACTTTCGATAGCTGCAAACAGTCAACGCCGTCGTCAACTTACTTTTGTCGCTTATTATGAGTTAAGCGTTTGAAATATTATAGAAAATGTGCTCAACAAAAGGCAATTGTCAATGTGAGCTTATTTACTCAGCACAAGTTTTTTCATTTTGACACTTTATTAGTTTCTTTTTAGTAAAAAGAATTCATTCAAATGAATAAATGCAATAAAACAAAAAATTCAAAGCCCTAAAAGTATGCAACATATTTTTTAACTTTTTATATTATAACACTTCAACGCTTGGCATTTCTTTTATTTTATCGTAGCTGAATTTTCATATGCTTTTCAAAGAAATTCAAATAAAATTTCATTTGTCTCAAAAATAAATATCAAATTGTTTAAACTGAACAACTGAAAATCATTTAAGGCACACACACACACGCACACACACACACAAACAGAAGCAAATGCTGCAAGGCATAAAATCTTAAAAATTAACTTTTGCAAACGCAATTGACTTATAATTGGTTGTGTGCATATGTGTGCGTGTGTATGTGTGTGTGTGTGTTTGCATAAATGCTGTCATTTCAGTTTTATGTCCGTTTGCATTTGCTTAATGAATAAAACATTTGGAAACTTTATTATTGTCTTTTCGGCAAACTATTAAAATGCAATGCGAGACAAATGGCAAAAGAAGAAGAATAATAAACAAAAAAAAAAATAGAGAAAAAAATTGAAAATAACAAAACTGTGAAATGAAATTTAATAAAATAAAATGCCTAAAGACTTCTTTCAACTCAACTCTTTTTGCTTCGGTTTTTTCTGTCAAGTTGCAACAACTTAAACAATTCTTTTCATGCCATTCGTGTCTTCTAACATTACACTATTGCTATTGCTATTGTTGTTGTTGTTGTTTTTGCTATTGTTGTTGTTGTTGTTGTGGATTTGCAAGCCAGACTTGTGTGACTTTGCCGTATTTTTGCGCCAATTAGTTTTTAAGCAAACTTCGGTGCCACCAAGCAACGCTCAGGGGGGGGAGTTGGGAGACAAACCAAAGCAAGACAAGACAAAAGATAGAAGAACATTGAACGAAGTCTTAACGTGGACTAAGAACATGAAACTGGCCACAAAAACGGCATTCAAGCAAATAATTTCAACTTCAACTTCAATTTAAACTTTTGCCTTTTTTAGCAACGTTGGTGTGTCTATGTGTGTGTCTGTGTGTGTGTGTGTGTGTGTGGCAAAGAGTTGCTGTAAGTAAGACAGCAAAAAAAACTTAAAGATCTCAAGCGCAGTAGAGTGCGAAAGAGTGAAAGAGAGCGTGAAAGAAAGAGTGAGTGAGTGAGTGAGAAAGAGCGAGTATGAGCAAAAGTTGTTTGACGACAGAAGAGGGTTTCTTCGGATTGATTGGAACAATGGCAGAGCGTGAAGTTCTTTCTTTTCTATGGCAGTTGTTGTTGTTGTCTTGGTTGTTGTTGTTGTTGTTGTTCATGTTCTTGTTGTTGTTAGTCGTTGTTAGTCGACCAGTAAAAACCCATTTTGCGTGGCATTATTTGCTTTCACACGCTCACTTCGCACCAACCTCGCTTCTCCTTCCTCTCTCCTCCTTCCTCACTCCTCCCTCTCCCCTCTGTTGCCTCTGCCGTTTGGCACTTGTTTCATTACTTTTCTTATTTTCATAGCAAATAATAACTTCCGCTTGTTTGGCCCAACGCTTCGCAGCAACTCTTGTGTCTTGTGTCTGTTGCCACTTGCCACACGCCGCGCACACTTTGCCCCCCCGCGTCATTCATTGCCCATAACTAAGAAATGATTACTGCTGCATTACTTACTTCCATCATCTTCTTTCTTCACTTCTTTTCTTTTTATACGTTCTTCTTCTACTTTGTCTATATTGTCTGCTGTTCGTGCACGCGCCCCTCATTTAACAACACTTTAGCCCCTCACAGCCCTCGCACCGTTCAACGCACTTGTCATCCTTTAGCAGATTTTATTGCTCAAAGCGTAGAAAAGAAATTAGTCTCTGCTCACTTGAGTAACTTTATTTGTGCGAAATTAAAAGTACAAAAAAGGGGGGGTGGGGGTGCAGAAAAAAAAAGTAGTCACAAAAATGCAATAATAATGGCGGCGCATGCATAAAAGGGGGGAATGAAAATGTCGGAAAATAAAAAGTTGAGCGAAGGCAAAATAGAAAATTGCGCTTGAAGACTTTCCGAACTCAAAGTGAATGCAACAAAAACTATAACAATAACAGCAACAATACCAACAACAACCAGAAAATAAACAACAACTGCAAAAATAAAATGTACAAAAATGGCGAATTTAAAAAAAAATACCAAAAAATGAAAATAAAAACGAAAAAAAGCGAAATTGTAATGAAGCCGAAAGGTGTTGGCGTTGATAGTTCTTCACTTGTACTGCACCACTTAACAGCGTCACCCCTCTTTCCCCTTGCACGTCACGCCACTGCCAGCGCACTTGAGTGCTCGAGGAGCGCTTAAAGTTTTGCCAAACAAAAATTCGCAAATCATAATATTTAAGTTGTGTTGAAAACACACGCCTGCCACGCCCACCAAACGCCCGGCAATTTTGTGCAAGCGAAGAGGAAGAAGAAGAAGACACAGAAGAAGAAGCAGAGGCAGAAAAGCGTACAAAACAAAACATGTTTTATTTACATTGAAAGTTGCTTCGCCTTTTGCAATAATTTAAGTTTCGCTTTGTTGTTGTTGTTGTTGTTTTTGTTGGCTTGTTGTTGTTGTTGCTTTTTTTTGTTGCGCTTCTAATCCACAATGAATTGGTGCTATGCCACGCCTTCGCACAACATTATAAGCCATGTGTCGGTGTGTGTGTGCATGTGTGCGTGTGTGTGTGTGTGTGTGTAACACGTCAGTCTTGCGCCATGTCGTCGTTTGTTGGCTCATATGTGCATAAATTATTTATGTTGCATGCATTTAGTTGCCAAGTTTTCAAGTAGTTTCAACTTCAAGCCTAAGTAGAATTATTTATTTTTCTATTTGCCACACACACACACATACGCAAGCACACACACACACATATACACTTGGGTACTTAAACACTAAGCAAAACCCCTCAAAAGCACACACACTGTCATCATCATCATCATCATCATCATCATCATCATCATCATCATCATCAGCACTAACGAAACTACATACACACACACAGAGACACAAACACACAGACACAGCAATAGCACGCTTGCTGCATCAAGTGCTGCGCTTAGCTCGTTTGAGCTTCGCCTTGCCTCAAGTGCTGTGCGTGTCTGCCTGCGTGTGTGTGTGCGTCCGTGTGTGTGCCTCCGTGTGTGTGTGTGCGTGTGTGTGTGCTGCAACTATGCCACCGCCGCTACAACTCACTTGAAGTGTGCCGAGCTCAACTTTGGCCGCCACTCAATGTTAAACATTATATTTCCCTCTATTTTTTTTTTTTTATTTTTTTTTTTAATAAACATTTTCAAAAGTTATTTACTCACATTTGTTGCGTTCTTTTGTCGCTTTTTGTTAATATTTTTTTTTTTGCACTTTTTGGCAAATTTTCGTAATTCTTTGCAAGTTTCATTTAATTTTTTAACACTTCCAACCAAAAATAGTTGATTTCATTAGTTTAACATGTAAATTAACTCACGAATAATTTACTTGCAAGTTTACAAGTTGCGCACAAAAGTATGCCACACTTTTTTCGTCTTTTCGTTTTGTGCATTTGAAGTCGCAGCAGTTATGCGCTTTGTTTGAATTGTGCCATTTTCGTAAGTTTAGGACTAATTTTCAACTGTCGAATTTGGGGATATTTGCATTAAGAAACTTGTACCCAATTGTCGAACTAATCATAGGTGGCGCTTTAACACGTGCGAAAAAAAAATTCAAAAATTTTAAGTGCTCAACTTAGGCATATTTTATTTATGGTTTGTGGTTTTACTGCTAAAGCGATATTTAAGTTATAAAAAATGTTGCATATTTATTGTTGCTTGTTGCAAATTATACAATAATTCAAGTCAAGTCTTTTTGGAAGACACATGTGCAAAATTTGTGGCGCGAAAAGGTGAAAATGAACATTATTTGTTGCTAAGAGTTCATAATACGCACACACATAGACACACATAGACAGACATGTTGACGCTGCTCTGCAGGGAATTATGCAGCACATGTTTATAGACGCATACAAACATAGTTTTCAAGATGATTGCACAGGGCGCGCGTTCAAATGAAACTAACAGCAAACAAAGTTGGTCAAACTCACACACACACACACACACACACACACACATGTACACAGACACATACAGAGACAAGTGTGAAGCAATCTTGTGTTGAACTTTTGATGTGTTGTAAAATTTGTTAAAGTTGCAATAAAATGTTTGAATCCTTTGGGTGAAAATGTGCGCTGAAAATGTTATTAGAAGTCATCTCGGCAGTCAATTTAGCTCAGCTTACTTTGGGTCATGCGAACTTGAGCTGCTCGTGCAAAGTTGTCGTCAACAAAGCTTTGATTTCATTTTATAGACACTAAGCAAATGAAATGAAATTTATACATGGACAAAGCAGAGGGGCAGAAGAGGAGAAGGGAAGAAGAGGAGAAGCGAAAACTCACAAGAAAAAAAAGCAAACTAAACTTGATTTCGCCACTTTTGATGGCTGCTGTCGAAGCAGATGGCAAAGCAGAAGAAGAAGAGCAGGAGGGGGAGGGGGACAGGGGGAGAGACGACCACACAAAGTTGTTTATGAAGCAAGAAATCAAATTGAATATGCTTCGAAAACAATTTGAAGTTATTTCGAGTGGTGACCCTTGACAAGAACCGTAACCATAGACACACACACATACACAGGCACACATACATATAAAAGCAAGCAAACTGTTGGCATTAAAGTGGAACGACGCGTCGCTCGATAGGATTGAATTCAAAGGGCAAGGGGCAAAGGGCAAAGAGGGCAATGCGTGAGCGAGACAAAACATGCACAGAGCAAACAAGAAGAAGAAGAAGCAGCAGCGTACAAACAATCAAAAGTTAAGCCAATTGTAAGAAAGAAAACTGTAAAAGAAATAAAATTGAGTGCACAGACACAAAAATATACTAAGAAAATAATAATAATAAAAAAAGAGAGAAAGAGAGAGAGAGAGAAAAAAAGCAAACTCAAACGGAAGTCAAAGTGGCAGTGGCGGCAGTGGGGGTCGTACAACTGTCGGGGGAACAAGAACGTTGGCACATTGTAATGTACTGAAGCCAAGCGGTGGTGGTAAAGGGGGGTGGGGTAGGTGAGGGGTTGGCAGGGCACAATGCAAACATGAAGTGAAAATTTTCAATTTTGTATGCAAAACTGCGACACAGCCCGATAGTCACGCACGGCCAGGAACCCGTGCTCGTACCCGTGCTCGAACCAAAACCAAAGGCAGAAGCAGGCAACAGCTTCAGAGCGCTGCAATAAGAAGAAGAAGCAGCAGAACATTGACTCAGTGCAGAGGGCAAAGCTTGAAAGAGGGGCAGCAGCATAAGTGGCGGTGAAGGGAGCGCAAAGGCAAAACGGTCGGTCACGTGGCATGCTTGAGTGACTTTGCTGGTGTCATTGGTTTTGGCTTCAGTTAAGCTATCGTTGTGTATGTGTGTGTGTGTCTGCGTGTGTGTGTGTGTGTGTGTGTGTGTGCTTATGCTTTCGATATGCTGACGCTGATAAGCACGCGGCACGAGGCAAACACAAATTGTGGCAGCCAATTAACGCCCCACAAAAGTTAACAAAACACTTACACGCACACACACACACACACACACACACACACACACACACACACACACACACAGACAGAGCAGCAAGTAGACAAGCGTCAAGTTTCAAGCACGTCAGCTGCGCGTATAACATCATCAAACGAAGCCAAAGCAAACGAAGTCAACTCGAATGAGTCAACGAAATGAAAAACCAACAAAGCGTTTAAGTCAAATTCAGGACCCCCAACCCCCCAAATAAAAAAAAAAAACAGAAACGTAAAGGAAACACATCAAAATTCTTGTTGACCCAATGGCCTAAGAGGCTAAGTAACGGCAAAGTAACGGCAAAGACGGCAAAACAGCAACGCAGCAAAGGCAAAGGCCAAGTCGAAGTCGAAGTTGAACCCAAAATAAAATCAAGTCAAGTCGAGTTGAGTTGAGTAAAGTAAACTGAGCCTAAAAGTGTAACCAACGAGCAATGCAAAATATATACAAGCACACACACACACACACACATGCACAAATACATGCATAAAAGCACGAGCGATAAAGCAAAGTAGCCGAAGGCTGGCTAAAGGGTCAACTCAGCGCGTGTGTCCTGGCGACAAAGCGAATAAAAAAAAACGGCAACGAAAATTGCAAATGAAAAGAGTGAAGTGTGAAAAAAGTAACGGCTCACATCACAGAGCGTTTTGTACCGTTATAAAGTTGACAAAAACCATTATGTGATAATAATCTGGCAGTTTACGCGCAGTCGACGTCGCCTGACGCTGCTGCTTTGCTGGACAAAGGACATGCACGAGCAGCGGCAGGCAGGACATGCCGTACAAAAGCCGTGACACGACCGAAGCGAACCTTTGCGGGGGCGTCGGTGGGCGTGTGTGTTTAAGCAAGTAAATCCACACATATATTTGCCAAGTCGACACTTTCTTTCATACATTGCTTTCACTTCACCGCCCCCCCCCCCCGGCAGCGCTTCTTCTACTCAACAAATTTATATTTTTTTTTCTTTTTTTGTTGGTTGTCGCTTCTTTCATTTTTATTCATGGTATTTGCTGACAACATTGCCGGGCTTAAATTAATATAAGATTTACTCACTTTGTTCGCAGAAAATTGTGCTAAAATGCTTTATCGTCATTTCGTTTCGGGTCAATCTCGAAATCTTATCTAAAACGCATTCATTCAATTTGCTTGCAAAGCAATTGAAGCATAAAAGGGCGGCAGAGGACGCACAAAAGAAGCACAAAAAGCAGCGGTAAAAAAGGTAAAAAAAAGAAAAGCAAGAAACGAGACAAGTTAAGGAAATTGATTTGGGTTGATTTGAGTGGCGTTTTTTTTTTTTGTTGTTTCTTTATTATTTTTTTCAGTTGCAAAAAGAGTATATTAAATTTGCCATGATGCTTGCAACGCAGCGCAGCAGACATCTCCAACTATATAAAATATAAATATTTTCTTGCACAGCACGACAACTTTGTCTGTCGGTCGGTTTCAGTGAAAACTCCTTTTAGAGTTTTGAAAATGTCGCACAAATTGAAACTAAGAAATTCCACGCATCTCAGAATCATTTTGATTAGTATTCTAATCGCATATATCGGTCATTAGAATATACCATCAAAAATAAGTTTATTGTTTGAAAAAAAAAAGAAAAGTTTTATAAAACACCTTTGAATTTTTGTGTAGATTTGGAAAACTCCAAACAGTTTTTATCGTTTTTCAATTTGAAAAACATGTGGGCCTATTAGAACCGCTCTACGCTACACAAAAAATCGATGGTGTAAACTGAGCTTATGAATTGGACATGGAGGCGTGGCACCGCCCATGTAGCGAAATATTCAGAAATGCGATTTCGCTAAAAGCAGATAGAAGATTGTTAATTGTTGTATGACATGATTGCATTGCTTGCTTTAAGACAAACAAGAAAATGGGCGTGGTTACGCCTCTTAAAGAAACCCATGTGTAGCAATACGATTAAATGGCAAGTTGCTTGCGAGAGCACACAAGTTTCAGCAAAGCCGAAAAAAGGTCCTTTTCTGGCTTAGTTTTTTTGCTTCGCCGTTTCCTTTATGACGGAAATCGTTGCAAAATTGTTGCCATAACTTTGGTCGTTGCATGGCAAAAGGTTAACTTAAAAGGAAATTTGTTAATATAACGGCTTTTATGAAAGAAGAGCACACAAAAATAGAAAACAACAACAACAACAACAACAACAACAACGAAAAAATGGAAATTTGAACAAAAACTTTGACGTCAAATCGGTGCACTTCAGTTGAGCACAAGAAATTTTTTATAACAAAGTGAGAAGTGTGTCTGTGTTGCTGTGTGTGTGTGTGAGTGTGTGCGACTACTTGAATAACTTGCAAGGACATTGCATATGTGCTTTTGTTAATGTACTCTTGTTGTTCTGTTGTTGTTGTTGTTGTTGTTGCTGTTGTTGTCCTTTTCATATAATGAATGCAACACGCCAAGTGTCCTTGACGAACAATGCCAACGTTGCCGACGCCAAACACACTTGAACTGTAAACGAGCGCTAAGAAGAGCGAGCGAGACGGAGAGATCATGTATATTTGGTGTTGTTTTTTTTAATTATTATTTTATGTTATGCTGCTCGGCCTTTTTTGTAGCATTTATGCATATGTATGCACACACACACACACACACACACACACACACACACACACACACATACAAATACATATAGCATGTCCATTCAGGACTCATTTGTTAAGAGAAACATAAGAATAACCGCAATGGGCAAAACACTGCCAAGCAATAATCAATGTGCATGTGTATGTGCGTGTGTGTGTGTGTGTGTGTGTTTAAATGAATGACCGTTCAGCAGCTCAGAAAGGCTCGTCTGTCTTTCACCATAACCGCCGCCAATTCAGCCCCTCCCCCCGGCCATTCATGCCACTAACTGTTATGTTTTTGAGTCGTTGTTGTTGTTGTTTTTATTGTTGTTATCTAGATTCGCCCTTATGAGTATGCAATAAAAATTTGTCCTGCGGTAAATGAAAATGATAGCATTCAACTTGTCTCCATTCGCCTCACCGCCCCTCCCCTCACCACACCACACCACACCATACCACTGTACTCAACGCTCTTCTGAATCTCTCCAGCCACGCACAAAATACGTTCTCGAATGACATTTTTGTATTTGTTCATGTTCTTGTTGTTGTTGTTATTTTCATGGTTTTTCACATGGTCAGTTTTGTCGTTATTCTGATGGTGTTTGCTTTTGTTGTTGCTGCTGTTGTTGTTGTTGTTGTTGTTGCTGTTCATGTTAGTCGCCACAGTTTCGTCTCAATGCATAATTTCGATTTTGTTGTGGCTTCTTTTATGTTATTCATGCTTGCATATGATTTTTATTTAGTTTAACCTCTTTTTTCTTCTTCTTCTATTTATACATGTATGTTTGTTCACATATATTTTTATACTATTTTCTTAAATATTTGTTTAATCATCGTTGCTATGTGGCAAGCCACACGTTTGTCTCTTTGCCATGCCATGCGGCCGTGCTCTAATATTTGTCGTCGTTAATTGTTTTGAGTGTTTGAATTGCTTCATTGAAGACAATTCGTGTTTTGAGCAGCACACGCACACACACATACACCAACACAACTACAGTTAGAGCCAAATAAATGAAAAAAAACTTTTAAAAGCCTCCAAAAAGTATGCTATACAATTTTATTTGTTAAAATAACATTTAAAATGCAAAATTTATTTCAATTGCACTTTGGTTATACGACCGCAGATTACATTTTTACAGCTACGAGAAGCACCCCCCCCCCCCTCTCCCCACACCACTTTATGCACATTTCGATACTTTGACAATGAAGCGAAAACGAAAGTTGTCAGTCAGATTTCTTCTACTGAGTACCTGACAATTTCCTCTCGCTTGCCTTCATGTTTGCTCACACACACAGCACACACACAGCACACGCACACACGCAGCGAAATAACAACAAAAAAGAAATAAATAAATAAGTAAGCCAGCGAGTGAGTGAGTTGGGACAAAGGAACGAAGAATGTCGGGGCGGCAAAAATCATTTACATTTACATTTGACTGCACCGCAAGCGCCGCCTCGCGCAGAGACTTGCCACACAACAACAACAGCCACAACAACAACAATGGCAACAACAATTGCAGAGACATAAAGGATGAGGTAAACGGCAGGAAAACAAAATTCAAAACAAAACGAAACGAAAAAAAAATGATTGCTGTAATTTTACGCATGGGAATTACGTGTTTGTACATTCGTTTTGTTTCGTGCCATAGCATACTTTCAGGCGCAACAAGCGAGCGAATATTACAAAAATGTGTGCAAGAATTTCTCGAAAAAAAAAAAAGAAAAAAACAAAAGAGAAGGGAGAAAACTACGTTGACGACAGAAACAAAAACAAGGCAAATGACACAAACTTTGTTTTGCTTTTAGAGTAACAAACACACACACAGGCACATCAGTCAGACAAACACACACACACAAACAGACGCAGAGCGTGGCAGATGAGCTCAGCTGAATTAAGCTGAACTGAAGTAAGCCGAGCCGCGCCGCGCCGAGCTGAGCTAAGAAGAGCAACGCGGCAATGAATGACACACAGCGACATAGAGAAGAATGTCATAGCATAGCTTTAGGCGCTTTTCGCGCTAATGAAGCGATAATCTTATACGAACGCGTACGACTTTTCACTCATTTTGATGAGACTTCTTTTTTTTCTCTACTTTACTGTGCTTTACAATTTTTATACATACATATATAAATATATATATATTTATATATTTTTTTAATAATTATCTACTGTTTGCTATTTTTTTTTTTATTATTATAATTATACTTATTTTTGTGTGTTGGCATCAAAGCGTAGAGCGAAAACAAGCACAAGGCCAGAGATAAGAGAACGAGCGTGACTGAGAAAAAGTTCAACGCAGGCTCATTAAATATATGTTTGTATGCAAGCAAAATGGCAACCGCAACAACAACAACAACCGAGGGTATTATCAACATCAACAAAAGGCAAGACATAAATGACAATAAAATAAGAAAATTAGGTTGCGAAAAGAGGTTAAAGAACAAAATGACAACGCACAAAACACACACAAATTTCGCCAAGAGACAAAAAAAAGAAGACTAAAGAAAGAATGAAAGCAAATCAAATCATGTTGCCACAGCCTTGAACTGTGCGCAGTGTAGGCGTGGCCATGGGCGTCAGCGTCAGCATCAGCACTCATCGCATGCAAATGGGCGACCAAGTGGCACATCATTTGCTGAAAGCAAAAATTCTGCGTTGGCACAATTACGCTTCCTTGGATCCGATCCGATCCGGTCCTCTTGGCTCTTGGCAAGCCCTCAGCACAATAATTTCATAATAATAATCATATTACTTATTGCATAATGCAGGCGGCTTAGGGTGGGTGGTAAAAATGTCGACGTGTGCCGAATTAATTGGCTTAATTAGAAGCATCAAATTGATTGCAATTAAAAGGCAGCATTTTTCTACAACTTTGAGCGGATTTCATTTACAAAATGCGCAATTACACTAAATAACATTAAGCAACTTTGCAAAGACAAGAATTAAGACTGAAATTGTTAATGAAATCGTTTACAAATCAAATTGTGCATGTTTTGCTATTTTCAGCAAACGGCCAAAAAGTATGCTATGACTTTTGTGCAAGCAGTAAGAAACAATTGTGTGCAAACTTTCTTGTATCTTGGAACTTCGTTGTTTCAACTTTTGTTGGCAGCATTAAAACCATGTAGTTTAGTGTAATTTTATGCAATTATTAACCTAATTTAGTTGAAATTATGAACACAAGTAGATGCAATTTAATAGGTCAGCGCCAGCAGATTTTTTTTACACTGCTTTGTATTATCAACTAACAAAGACACACACACATACGCACGCACACACGCACACACTATTGCAGTTTATTTATTTATATATTTTTTTTAACGCTCGAATAAAATGAAAGGGGCGAAAAGAACACAGAAGTGAATATGAGAATATGATGAGCAAATCTCCTGAGGCGTGCTTACAATGAAGCAGTGAAGAATGCGCGACTCACTGACTCACTCACTGACTCACTGACTGACTGACTGTCTGTGTGTCGGACGGACGGACTGACAGACTGACTGACTGAGTTTGTGAGCGCATGAATGACTGAGTCGTTGAGTGTGTAAGTAACTAAGTGAGTGAGTGGGTGAGTGAGTGAGTGAGTGAGCGAATAAATGACACAATATGACTCTGAATCAAACACACACGCTCTGCAACATACATATATATGGCGTAAATATATAAGTAAATGCAACTCGTTCTTCATTTGCTTGTTAGCGCCGCCCCCGCAGTTTGCACGCCCGCCCGCACAGTCCGCCTGCTGCAGTCGACAGCAGCATGTCGTAGATTAAAACTTCATTTCAAAACAGCACAAGAAGAAAAGCACTAAGAAAAATACACAAAATAAAAAGAAGAAGAGCAGAGAGAAAGAAGACAACACAAGGTTTCTGGAGCAAACAACGAAGCCGCTGACAGACAACTTTTCAGCTCAGCTTGTCGCAAAATTTAATTTGAAAAAGTAGCAGCAAAACATAAAAAACAAAACGACAAACAAAACAAGAACACACACAATATGAAAATAAAGAAACAGGCAGACAGACAGACAGACGGACAGAGAGACGGACAGACAGAAGTACAAACCAAACCAAACCAAACCGAAACTAAAACGAAAATGAAACCAAACCAGAACAACAACAACAAAAAATATGCTAAAAACAAAAACATGCACAAGCGGCGCACAGAGACGAGACGAGAGGTGACAAGGGGCCGATTTAGCCAAGAAGGGCAGAGCAAGCCAGTGGTTGGCGGTTCGGAGTTTAGCACAGCTTGAACAAGCAACCAAGCAAGCGACATCAACCAAGTTGAAATCCATATGAAATTTGAATGAATGCATTCAAGACAAAGCGAAATGGAAAGCAAGCGGAAAAATAACAAAAAAAAAAACAAAAACTAAAACAAGAAAAAAACAACAGCAAAAAATTGACGGCAGGAAGGAAGAAGATGTGGAAATATTTTCCTTTTGAGAATTATCATATTTTGTCAACGACATGCAACCGGGCTTGGGCTCACTTCACTTGCCTTCCACATGTAACAACAACCGCCGCAACCATTGAGCGCGGAGAGAGCGCGCGGTGGTGTTGGGTGCGCCGTTGTTCGACATACGCTCGGTTTGCATCATAAAATGCTACCACATTTTATGATTTGGCCACAAATGCAAAAAAGCAAAGCGTCTCCGTGTGTGCAAAGACAGTCAAGTAAAGCAACTTCGCATGGGAAACAAATACGTTGAGGAATAAAAGCAAATGTGCAGAAAATGCTTAAATGTCTGTCTGTATGTGTCTGTGTGTGTGTGTGTGTGTGTGTGCAAAGAATAATGATTTCATGCGCTTAAGCGGCAATAAAATAAAACCAAACAAAATATAACATAGCAAGAAAAACAAAAATCAAGCGCGCAGCAAAGTATGCAATGAAATTTTAATTTGATGAATTTATGCAAATGTAAAACATAATAAATCCAATAGAGAATTCAACAAAACTAAAAAACTGTTGACTTACGTACATAAGTCATCAGCATTCAAAGCGCTCAGACGTTCAATGACAAACGATAAATGATAAAAGTCACAAAATTGCTGCAAAATCTTCTTTGGAAGCTGCCAATTGAACGCGTAATTTTCAAATCAAATGCAATTGAAGGTGTTAATTGCATTGCACACACAACACACACACACACACACACACAAACACAGACTTACAAAATGCTGTTGGCATGGCGCAAAGCGCGTGCATGGCCTTGCTAACTGCAACGCAGTTTTGCGCCTCAAATCACATCGATAGACAGACAGACACATGGATGTAAGGATCGAAGGATGGCCGGCGAGCTGGAGCGACAAATGGAAAATGCATGCTGACTACGTGAGTTTGGCCAAGCCACAAAAACCGTATTCAATACGTGAGACTTCATGGCACGGCAGCAAAGTGTTGAAAGAAGCTGAGCAAACAGTTAAGTGCGAAAGAGACAACAAGTGCAGAAGGCGCTGGCAGTGCTTTGATACATAATTCACATGAAACGGTTTAATTACTCCTTGATTCTGTGCAATAAATCGCATTTGCCAAATGAGCTGCAAAACTACGTTTTCTACTTGAATATTTTCTTTTTATTTTTAGCTTCAATAAAAAGGAAGCTTTGCATTTTTTGCTTTTAACTCAAACAAAAAACATTTACTTTTCTATTAAAAGTCTATTAAAAGTTTCTGGAAAATTTTTGTGCAAAAAAACCGAAAAAAAGAAAATAGGAAACACACAAAGCGACATGGAATCGGAAAACGATATGGAGATCGTGATCTCAGCATTGAATGTCATTGGACGTCCGGCAACGGTCACAGAGATCTGTGACTTCTTCATACGCAAAATAGGCGTTAACGCGACCGAGGCCAAGGAGATCGTCGACGAGTGTCTGTCGTATGGCATCTACACAGACTTGATTGGCAAGACTGGCAATCGCTTCTACACCACTTACACGGGCAAATAGCCGAAGGGGCAAGCAAACCGCCACCAAGAAATCATGTGTTATATTAAATGTTATTAATGTGTTTAGGCAAGTATCTCTGGCAGTAATATGCATGAATATATTCCACGTTGTTTCAATCATTTCTCACGTTTGTTTTCAGTTGTTTTTGGCTCTTTGTGCAATATTGTTTTTAATGAGGAACTCATGGGTTTGCCGATGTGCAAAGCAACGCGTGGACTTTTAATGAAGGGGAGAGGAACAACAAAATTGCTTGAAGTGTTAGTGAGAAAGAAATGAAGAGTTTATTTTCATTTTTCATGTCACAATTGTCAAAATAAATTTATTCATTAGCAAAAACTCAGTTTTATTATGTTTCTGACCAAAATCAAAGAAAGTCGTTTATGAATTGACTTTAAAACATGTTACAAAAATGTCAGTCAATAAATTATGGAAAGAGAGTATTTGTTGTATTGGAAGTGTTATAAAAGGAGCGCATTTTCTCTTCTTTAACTTTTCCACTGAAAGCGCCATTTTGGTCCAAAGCCTGAATTTCAGCGTAGGCTTTTACCATCACAAAATGATAAATGATATTTTGTCTAATTTCAAAAAAATAGTGAATAAAATATTTTTCATATCCATAGTCTCTGTCTTAGAGGCATACATATAAAAGATGTCCCCAAAATTTTTTGTAATTCGGTTAATTAAGACTAAAGTAATCACGGCCTTTCTTATAGGCTCATGTTCTTAAAGATCTGTTCTTTGAAATGATCCTAAGAAGTAAAGTTTATACTAAGTTCGTTTATGGTTTATGTAAGTCCGCAGCGTATTGATGCTTTATGCTATTGGTAGTTCTAATCTTAGGTTTAGTCCATCCCAATACTGTGCTTATAAGACAGCTGTGAGATCTTTGTAGGCTATTGGCTGCTGGTTGTCTTTAGCTCGGGAGACAAGATAGAAACCTCTGGAACCACTTATACTTTACGGCCTAACTCAACATTATATTTATCTGCTGAACTAATTTGTTGGTTTTGTAAATCCTCATTTCAAACTTGAACATATAATCTATGGCATATCCATTAAAATAAACAAAACGGTCTTTGAGAATATATTTAAAACGAAACAAAATTGATTTAACGGAAATTCTTGACCAGAAGTCTTCCATAATGAGTTACAACTAACTGTATCGGAAGCACCAACAAAATTAAAAGAAGGAATACTTTATATGTGCTTGAAATGTTACTAGCGCTGAGTTAAGTAAGTAATGATGAGCTGAGCGTTGCCATGTGTGCTTGAGTTGTACAGACAAGGCAGCGAAAGGGGAGGAGACGTGAAGGCAACGTGAATTCGATTGAAGTTAATACAAAGTAACGAAGCGTTAATGCGATTTTTACACCTAAGTTGGAAACGGGGAAATTTGATGCGCACGTTTACATTTCCGTTTGAATTATTCATGTCAATACGGCACACACACACACGCACACAAGCACACACACAAACAAACAAGCAAACAAAAAGTATAACGTTTAAAAGCAAACAGAAAACATGCTGAGAAAATCGTTCATTCATTGACTTGTTTAGTTCGAACACAAATATTTGCTTTGAAATGAGTCGAAGTTGTCGGCAAACGTGTTAATTTTCACTTCACAAAAGCACACACACACACACACACACACACACACACACAGTTATTTGGCTTTGGTGTGAGGCCAAGCGTTTGTTGAAGGGACAGTTGGCTGATCTCTGCCTCTCTCGCTCGCTCGCTCACTCTCTGCCCATCTCTGTTTTGCTGTGTGTGTGTGTAGGTGTGTAGGTGCGTGTGTGTGTGTGCGCGCGCGTTTTAGTGTCTGCGATAGAAGCTTATAATGAGCCCCACGCGGCCAACATGTTAATCGGCCTTTTGCGTGCAAATCACATAAAAGCATTTACACACACACACACACACACACACACGAAATAAAATCGCATTTCGTGCATTTTATTTGTGCCCTTTTGCAACGTCATCATCATCGTCATTATCATTGTCAGTAACAGCGATAAAGGCCTGCGCCAACAACTTCACCAACAACCTCAACTCAGCAGCAAACCTTATTGTCCTTATTGTTGTTGTTATTGTTGTTGTTGTTGTTGCTGTTGTTGTTGTTGTCGTCGTCATCATACAAGTCGTTATTGTAATCGTTGTTTGTGCCGCTAACATGCTCATCATTAAACTGCAACGCAACCAGACTCGCCACAGTTCAGTTCAGTTCAGTTCAGTTCAGTTCAGCTCGGCTCAGCTTGGGTCGCCGCCGCCTCAGCTCAGCTCAGCTCAGCTGAACACAACTCGACGCGAAGCGACTCAACTCGACTCAACTCAACTCGACTCGCCTCAACTCGACTCGACTCGACGCAGTGCAGCAACTCAAAGTGTTACATGCCACATTTATCCACTCTATCACTGCCACTAACCCCACCTCTTCCTCTCTCTTCCGCTCTCTCTGCGTTGGCAATTTTTTTGTTTGCATTTCGTGTGAAAACAAACGGATTTTGTGTTTTTAATTGCCAAGCATTATTTTAAGCTTTATTCCGCACGCCACAACCACGCCCCTGCCGCCCCTCCCGCCGTCACTGTATCTTCTACTTTGTCAGCCGCACACCGCGCGTCGGCAACAGTTGCATGTCTCCTTTGCTTGCTTGCTCGTTCACTCACTCATTGCGACTGTTGATTTTTCGTTGCATACTTTTGTGCGAATTTTTAAATCGCATTGGGAACGCGCATACATTTCACTGTAGTTGAACGCTCTGTGCAGTTTGTCGCCCAGGAGATTTTCATTTGGGCTTTTAAATGACAAAATGTTAAACAAAAAATAAAAAACAAAAAAAAAAAACGCTCTAACCACGTTAGGGAGACATGACATTAAACAAATAAAATAAAACAAAAAAAAAAATAGAAAAAAAAAAAATAACACAAAAGCCAACAAATCCCACGAAAATTTGGTTTATCGCTGACGCATGAAGCGCTCAAACGTAATAACAATTGGTATGAGAACTTATTAGATAATGGCCTATGTCACGACCCAAAGCCACACACACACACACACACGCACACGTACGCACACACATAGGCAAGTCATAGCGTAGTCTAAAAAAAAGAGACAAAGCAAATGACTTAGTACAAATGACTAAAGGCTAAACTAAAATGAGACATGTAAAGGATATTTACTCGAAAAGAAATATCATAAAATTTAACGAGCATCGACACCAACAACAACAACAACAACAACAACATGGCACAACAACATGAGCGCAAACATGGCCAAGTGTGAGTACCAACTTAAAGCAAACAGAAGACACATGTGAGCGTTACGTTCAGCCACGCCCAACGCCCACACATCGACAACTCAGCTCAACTTAACTGAACTGAACTGAGTTGAGCTGAGCTCACATGCCGAATTGGATCGGTCTTTTGGGTAAAATAAATTACCATAATTTAAGCGTAATTCGGTACAAAAGCGAAAAACAAAAACAAAAACAAAAAACAAAAAACGAAAAACAACTAAAATGAAACAACAGAAAATCTCTCTAACGAAGAAGTTTACCACATAAAGCATGAAAACGAGATGAAGGCAAAGTAAAGCACAGCATTCATTTTTTGGCATTACGCAGACAGACGGACGGACAGACACGTTAGCAGCAAACAAGCGTGCAACTGACAGACAAACGGACAGACAGACAGAAGAGCCGACACAATGACAGGACGCTTGAATGTGTGTGTGAGTATTTTATCATGAAGACTAGGGTGAGCAAGCGACCATGCTGACCATTGAGATAGCCAACAACAACAACAACAACAACAACAACAACAACAACAACACTAGACAAAGTTGGCCATAATGCCGCCCTTTTGTGTTTATTGTATAAAGTGTTTTGCCATAAAGCAATTGTACGTTTCGACTTGCCTTGCTTTGCTCTGCCTTTCCTTTGCCCCTCCTTTGCTCTTCCCTTGCTTTGCTTGCCATGCGTTCGACTTCAAGCCAAAGATATTTTATACAATGTTGTGTGAAAAGATATGCTTCACTTGTTGTTGTTTTTGTTGTTATTGTTGTGCGGTGAGTGGTTTGTTGGGCAGCGCGTGAGCAGAGGAGAGGCGCGGCGCGGCGAAGAGAAGTTTATGCCATTGCAGATTGAAACAAAAATTTAGACAGTCGTTGACCACCAACATATAATTTGTGACTTTGTACATTGTTGTTGTTGTTGTTGTGTTTCATTCGCCTTCTTTTTCGCCTTCGCCTTCTCCTTCGCCTGCTTCAACATTCATGCCTTTAGTCGCTTTTCTTCTTCTTAGCTGCTTAAGCTTTTGATTAACTGCTTCAAGTGTAACGTTTTGCAGGCGAATTGCAGTCATATACTTGGCGCTGCCAACGCACACACACACACACACACACATGTGCCTCAACTGAGTCGAATGTCACAACACAAACATAAAATGTGAAATATGCGAAAAACAAATAAAATAAAAGGCACATTTTTAAAATAACATTTCTTTTCGCTTCTCTGTTTTTGGCACACAGCAAATTTATTTGCGCCTTGTTTGTAAAATCACCGACAGCAACAACAACACAACAACAACAACAACAGCACGCCTCCTCGAGAGTCTTAAGTAATGTGCCTCCTTCTGAAAGCATCTGCCATCGAGTGAACGCGTTCGCTGCCAAAAATCTCACAGCATTGAAATTCATTTCAAAAGAAACTTAACGGCGAAAAAAAACAAGGCCCGCAGAGAAGTTCAAATTATTTAAAACGCTAATAAAAGTTCAATCGCCACAATGACGACGACGTCGCTTTGCCACAACTCATCGCCTGCGACAACATTCTTTGTGCCTTTGAAGCGTAAAAAAATCGAGCGAAAAAAACATGTAAACAAATAAAATTATTAAACCAGAAAGGGCGTTTTTTGGGCTCTGCCGAAACTTGTATACTCTTTTGCCAATGAAGCTTATAAGCAAATCCTTCTCATAGGCTTTTCCAATAAGAATCATGTGCAATTTCAAAGATTTAGAGGCGTAACAACGCCCATTTTTTAATTTGTCTTTAAGAAAGGAATATATTAGAAAACTTTTATATTCAAGAACAAAAATTCACCGATCGTTCCTATGGCAGATATATGCGATAGTGATCCCATGAAAGGAATTCTGGGATATACAAAAAATCTGTGAGGACTTTGCGCTGATACAGACAGACGGCTCTAGGCACTCGTCTCATTGCTCTGATCAAGAAAAAATATACTTTATATAGTTAGTGATGTCTTCTTCTCTGTGTTACAAACTTCATAACAAATCTAATATGCTCTTTTTGCAGGAGTATAAAAATGAAAAAAAATAAAATGAAATGAAATAAATAATAAATGTATGCACAGCTCATTTAATGCACATTATGTTGTATTCCTTTGACTAAGCTATTGACCGCCCCGACCCGCTCCACCACACCCCGCCATCCTACCACTCCACTTCGCTCCCCTCCCCAACGACCATTACGGCCCATTACCAGCAGACTTTCTATTGAAGCATTGCCAAACGCCGTTGTTGATAATGACGCTACTTCAGCTCACTCGCTCTCCCTCACACTTGCTTACAATGATTTCTATTAAAACTAGTAGCGAAAAATTGTAAAACGAAAATGTGAAAAAAAAGACAAAAACCGTAAAAAATATGCTCAACTCATGTTGAACATTGAATGGCGGCGTCGGCGCCTACAAATTGATTTTCATGAATGAATTGAACTGAATGGCTAAATGACTCAATGAGCAAATGCGACAACAAGCAACACCAGGCAAAGAGTGCGCGAGTGAGCAAGAAATAAAACGGCAATCGAAAAAAAAAAACAAAAAACGAAAAACAAGAAGAGAAAATAAAAAGAAAATAAGCAAAAAAACAGAGAGTCTAAGTGGCGACGTTGTCGAAGTAATTGAAATGCTGCTATTGAGTGACGACAGCGACCAAAAACAATACAACAGCAACAACAACAACAAGAGCAACGAAATGAATTGTCGAAATTAAGCAACATAGAATGATGACATTTGAGAAACGCTGACATTGTTGTCGTCGCGTCGCGTCGCCTCGCTTAGGCTTTGGCCCTTTCACGACAACTGCGGCCGTCGCTCTCACTCTCTCGTTCGCTCGTTCGCTCGCGCACACCGCCACTCAGACTGTTGTTGTGCTTGTTGTGCCTGTTGTCAACTTCAATACTTCCGTTAAAACAGTTTTGTTGCTCACTCCGACGCCCGTTTTCGCATTCGTTTTGCAATTGAACGAAATTGAATTGAATTGAATTGAATTCAAACCAATTCAATTCGCTTGTCGCGCATCAAACGTCAGTGAACCGTTATAATTGCGCAACTTATCAGCGTTTGTACATTTGTTAAGCATGATTATTGCCTAATTTTTTATGCTTTTCATTTAAACTTTTCTTTTTTTTTTGTTTCAACGCGAAATCCTTCAACAAACTTGAGACATTCTTTATTGCAATCGAACGCCCATGAGGGCCACTGATGACTGAACCGCGCCTATGAGAAACATGTGTCGTTTGGCTTATGGTATTTCTCATGTCTGCTTTGGTTTATTAAACGATAATATGACAAAACTCATTTTATTGTTTATAAATAACTGAAAACATATATTTTATGCCTTTAATTGCTTTCATGCCATCATTTATATTTATTTATTGTGGTTTTACTGTACTAAATTTTTTATGTGCATTATTTTTGTAATAAAAAAATTAGTAATTGCCTTAAACCAAAAGCAAATACTTTAATATTAATATTAATCAAAATGCTTTAAAAGAAAAAATCATAAAATTTCACATGTTGTTGTTGTTGTTGTTTTGTGCTTATGTCATTTCAATTGTCGTTGGCATTTTTTGCACATTTGTTTTCTTTGCTGAGCTCATTTTTTGCCGTTGCCGTTGCTGAACCGATCCGATCCAGTGACCCATTAATTCGCCATTCAGCTCGCAAAGCAGCAAAGCTGCAACTGACAATTGACTTCCGCTTGAAATTTTTTACTGCTTCCGCATAAATGGCCACAAACACACACACACACACACACACACTCCACACACACACACACACACACACATGCACACAAATGACCATTTATAACTAAAACACACACATAGATGGCGCAGCAGACAGCAGACGGCGAAAAGGGATGCACGAGTGAATGAGTGAGAGGGAAAGAGAGAGAGCGCGATATATGTGAACAAATAAATAAAAAAAAGAAGAAGAGGTCATGGCTCACGAATCTGCGCTCAATTGTCCGTTCAGCGAATGACGTGAACGCTAATTCATTCACTTAATCGCACGGCCACGCAGTCGCTCAGAAGGCCGTCCGACCCTCCGTCCGTCCGACCGTCCGTCAGTGGGTGAGTGAGCGTGTCAGCTGGTCAGTCAAGCGAGTCGATAGCGGTGGACCAATTGTTGGCCACAGTTGCCGTTGTTGTTGTTGTTGTTGTTATTGCTGCCATTAGCGTTGATGATGACAAACACTTTGAGCAGGAATTATTTAAACGATTTAAAGTTTTAATATTCACAACATGACACACCATCGCCCACGCACACACGCACACACGCACACACACACATACACGCACGCACGCACAGAGGAGCGCAACACACCTGCCATCTGTCGGTGAAAACTTTGCCAAACTAACGGCAACTCTAATTGAGAGCAAAACCTTTGACTTGAATTTGCCGTTCGTATTTTGTGCCCTTCACACACACACACATACACACACACACACACACACACATACGCATATGCACAGCTGTCAACCAACAAATTGCTGCTCAAACTTTTACGTGATGCTCTTAAATACAACAACAACAACAACAACAACCTAAATGATGCCAAAAGCGCAAGATGTAAACACACTTCCGTGCTCATGTGTTAACATCAGCAGAAAATATATAAATATCTTTCTTACAAACAATTTCAAGTAACTTAAATGAATTTTCTGCCGCTGCTGCTTCTTCTTCTTGCCGTGGCATATCAGAGCCGACTAAATGACTTGGCTCATTTCAAATTACAGAAAAAATAAAATAAAACTGACCAATTTGTATGAAATGAAGTGAAAACTTTATTGTTATGACGTGTCAGACATGCACATAAGTAATTTCGGTAGGGCGCGCCTGAAAGCATGCAATGAAAAGCATTCAAAAAAAAAAAAAAAATGCAGGCAAGTTAAAACATGCTGGCAGACAGACGAGCAAAGAAATAGAAAGAAACTGACAGAGAGACAGACAGACAGACAGCCTGAGTGAGAGCGAGAAGGTGTCTGTAAGGCTGTGAAGCAGAAAGGTAGGAAGGAAGGGAGAAAGTAAGGCAAACAGGCATACTAATTAACCGCCGCTGTAATAAACTTCTTTCAAGCGCACAGACAAAATCACACACACACACACACACACACACATGTGACTACTGCAGCATGCATGTTTTACACACACACACACACACACAGACACAGAGAGACACAAACAAACAACGAGCACAGCGACTCACTTGAAAAATTAAATGTCAAAGGAATGTGTAAAATGACTTATAAAAAAACGAACGAACAAAACAAAGAAAAAAAAATCTAAAAAGAGAAAGAATTCTACAAAAAAGCAAGAAGCATTAAGCACAGGTACAAAACAATGCAAGTGTGTGTGTGTGTTTGTGTGTGTGTTTGATAAGAGAGAGCACAAAGTGCCGGCAAAGTAAGAAAAACACATTGTTAAGCAGACAAACTGTCTGCTGCTTCCGGTTGCCATTGTTGCACGCATCCCATTGCAACTTCTTCCAACCACCACCACCGTTCGCACCGCAAAGACACGACAGTGCGCCTAATCGTGCTGCACAGCCTTGGAGCTTGGCTTTTGTCTGTGCGACAATTGCCATTAGTTGAAGCCATAGTAAATCGAAAGAAAAACACGACACGGCATGTGCGCCAACGAGAGGTGTGAGACAGTGTGAGGCAGAGGGGGCAGACGCGTCAGTACAAACATGTACTTAAGTAGCAATGCAGTGGAAGTCAAAGCAAAGCAAGCCAAAAGCGAAAACGCAAATGGAAGAGAAGAAGTACACAAATAACAATGATGACAAGTAAAGGCAGTAAAGTCGAGTATATGACTCGGCAATATAATCACAAGGCGCGTCAGATGTCCCTTTATATATTCTTGAAATTTATTAAAAACTTCAGTGGAAATGTGCGGTGAGGGGTGTACAGTCTTAAAGGGACATATTTACTGAGCTTTAATATGAAGTCTTAAGCTCATATAGTTTACGAGTTATGATAGTTTTTAAAAAAGGGTATTTGTGGGGTAAAGTGCACCCTTCAGTATAAATGTATGGTGAGGAGTGATCAGCTTTAAAGAGGTAAGTTTACTGAGCCTTCATATGAAGTTTAAAGCTCTTGTCTTTTAAAGTTTACGAGCTAAAACAGTTTTTAAAAAGGGGTATTTAAGGGAAATAGTGCCCCTCGGTAGCTCATTACATAGAACCCTATTTACAGAGGCCACAAAACTTAGCTTCTGACGCTTTTAGTTTCCAAAAACCATGCGTCTGGCTGGTCAAACAGACAGAGAGACAGACACATCTCTTACTGTCTGTGGTTTGAAGGAATTATAAAATTCTTACTTATAATATACTTTTCTCATTCATTAACAAAACAAACTCAACGATTCGACAGATCGACAAGAAGAGCATCTAAATATGACTAATGCCTGCGGACATTTGAGACATCCCTCTGAGTTTGCCAACATTGGCAAAGGACAGTTTTCAAGCGCGACTTGGAAATGCTTCTGTTTTTTGTTTACACGAAACTTACATAAGTATAAATTTATGTAAATAAAATAAGCGCTTAAACGCTCATTTAATGGTTTCACTTGCATTTGAATTTTGTGTTGTGTTGTAATTGTTTGTTGGTTTTATTGTACTTGTTGTTGTTGTTGTTGGTTTTCGGAGGGTGAAATTTACATTAATTGAAATGTTTGCAAAACTTTATAACACAACAAACACAAATGAAATGACATGCATAACTTACACACACACACCCACGCACACACACGCACGCACACTTGGCGCATATTTCCGCACAATTTTACTTTGCCTTCGAACCGCGCGTGCCCCCTTTTTGGAACATATTAATGCAGAAAAGTTTTATGATTTTTGGTTTACTTTGCTTCACATCACTTCACTTCACATGCTGTGCGTGTGTGCGTTAGTGTGTGTGTGTGTGTGTTTTGGGTTTTATTGTAATTTGCATACGTAATCAAAAAGTTTTCCATAAAGTTTTTTTTTGCTTTTTATTTTCATTTTTATTTTTATTTCTTCATTTAGCGAATTTGCCTTTTGCCATGAAAACTTTGCACAACACAACACAGCAACAACAACAACAACAACAACAACAACAAAGTTGACAAGAATCAATTTCAGTTTGCATACATGTCTGCATGTTTGTGCATGTTCATTTCGTATAAGCGCATTGAAGCAACCGTCGGCCGTCTTGCAAATCTCAGCAGACTTCACACGCGTTCGCATGACTTGCAACAAGATCATTCGAGTGTGCAAATCTCTGATATATTATCATGCAACGCATGATAATTGTATTTGTTTCTTATGCATGTTGTTATTGTTGTTGCTGTTGGCGTTTATATTGCATTTTCTAATAATTAATGTTGCCCAAGGCGCACACATATGCAAGGCATGCGGCAAAGGCGCATCAAAGTGGTCATGTGTTTATTTATTGAAAATAATACACCAAAAACAAACATTTCGAAACACAAACAAATTAGCACAAACTTAAATTAAACAGACGCGCTTAAAAGTATGCTACAGCAATATTACAAAGGCACGTAGCAGCGTAGACAGAGCCAATTGTGCGCGCAAAGACATGACCAATGCATAAAAAGGCAAGGAGTCATATTTTTATTGCTGCGCAACGTCATAATGACAATGATGATGATGATGATGATGATGAGTATGTGCTCATGCTGCAGTCGTTAGCGCGTGCTCATGCTGCGGGCGTCTGAAACGTGCAACGACATGTGGCATAATTATGCCTTTGAATTGTTTATTGACTCTTTGACATGCACTCAAAAAAAAAACCGCTTACATGTCATAGCAACGCAAAGCCAACAAAATCAAAGCAATAAAAACGCCCGAAAATTGCAGACAAATCGAAATTTATAACGCGGAAATTGTTATTCAAATAAAAAACACAAAAATATAAACGAATTCGAAATAAAAAAAAAATAGCAAAATAACAAATCGAAATGATTTGAAAGGCGTGTCTGTCTCTGAAAGCGCTGAGATGTTGAAACATTGTAAATTCGTGACTTCGTGGGGTTAATGTACCGTTAAAAAAGGCACACAAAAATAACACAAAAACAAAGCGAAAACGAAAGCAAAAGAGCGCACTAAAGTCATGAATTAAAACTGTCTTCGAGTGTAAGCCTTCTTCTTCTGCTTCTTCTTCTTCTTTGCCACAAAACGCACACAATTTCTCTTTTATATTTTTTTATCATTTCGGTTTATGACATTTGCGCCCTTTCATGCTCAACATAAAACACTTCGTTTATGTTTTAGTCGCATTTGTCGAAATGTTCTTCCACATGCCACATTCCACATGCCGCATGCCTCTTTTAATATTTCGGCAATAAATTTAACAGCAAATAAATATTTTATTTACTACGCATTCATTATGCGCTATGAATATACATGTGTGTGTGAAAGAGTTTGACGATGGCTGAGTGGCTCCTAAATAGCTGCCGAGCTGCCGGGCTGCTGCGTTTTTTATGCCGCCATCATGCGCAGCAAATTCGTTGATGAATGTTAACTATTTAGATTTACGAGCCGACATTACAATAAAGTCAAGTTGAACGTTTCACTCGTTTGAAGGCAACTCAAAATACATATATATATATATATATATTTGTTCATCTAAAGGAAAACAATTACAAAAATAGTAGTAAAGAAATTATATTTTTATGCTTTTTGTTTATTCGTTGTGCACATGAGGCTGTCAAGTGCGGCCAACGGTCGCGCATTGTGTGTGTGCGTGAGTGAGACAGGGCGAGCACCAGCGTACGTCAGCAGAAACTCATAAGAGGAAAACAACAACAACAATAACAACAAAAGCTTTCGACATTTTAACAAGGCTTAGAAATGACATTTAATTTTTCAACAATTCGCTGTCTGTGTGTGTGTGTGTGTGTGTGTGTGTGCTTTGCCTGTCTGACTGACTGCAGGTTCATGTGCTTTGCTTTGTTCGCTCACTCATTTGTTTGTTTCATTCTTTTGCTATTTTACTTCACTTTACTTCACTTTACTTTACTTTAACTCCATTGTAATACGCTCTGTGTTTTTTTTTTGCAGTTGTTGTTGTTGTTGTTGTTGTTGTGTGATTCAACTCGTCAGTAAATAACATGGCAGTATTAAAGTCGACTTGAGTTTCGTCGAGCGGCAAGCACAAGTTGAGGCAAGTTGAGGCAAGTTGAGCCAAGCAAACAGCACCATTCAAAAGTATGACAGGAAACAAGTAAAGCAGCAGCAACAACAACAACAACAACAACAGCAACGACAACACATGTATCAAGCCTGCTACTACAAACAACATCCTTTACACAACACACACACACATGTGCATGTATTAAAGTGTGTATGTTACGCAAAAGTTATATGTAAATTACATTTTAATGAGTTACTTTTGACAGAATTTCATAAAACATTTCTTCATAGTTGTTCTTCTGCATAGTTTATAAATATAAATTCAAATGCAACAAAACAAAAATGATAAACTTTTCTTACACACACACAAAAAAATGAAGACAGATAACACATGACTTTAGCTTCAGTTTGCATTAAATCAAACAAATTTCGTATATAAAATATACAAACAACAACTGATAACAATGACGAGAACAACAACAGTTACATGTCGCTTACAATTTTATGAAAAATAATGCAAATTGAATCGACGTCGACGTCAGCGTCAGCATCAGCGTCAACGTCGCATTGCCCTTGCAGTGTACGTTTTAAGACTGTTGCAGTGTGCTCGCCACCTCTCTTTCACACAACACAGTTGAGTTAAGCTCAGTTGAGCTTGTTTGCTTTGCTTTGGTTTCATTTCCTTTCGTTTCGTTACGTTGCGTTTGGTTTGGTATGAGTTGTGTGTTGTGTTGTATTGTGTTGTGTTGTGTTGTGTTGTATTGTATTGTGTTGGTCGTTGCAATACACGAACGCAATGCATGAGTAATTGGACAAGTTGTGTCTACAAATGTGTTTATGCAAGTTTGACGTTACTTTACAACTATTTATGCATTCATGCGTTTATAACAACAACTCTTGTTGTTGATGTGTAGCACAAGTAAAAAAGAATATAACATGAAATAAAATAAAATAAAAGACAAGTAAATGTACAAGTTAATCGTTATGGTTTGTCCAACTGACACATTGACAAAGTATATTTATATTTACACACATACATGAGTACGCATACAAATACAAAGTGCGGTTTCAAAGAGCAGTTATGTTATTAGCTCAAGCCACTTAAATCTCAAATTAGTTATTGCAACAAACAACGATAATTTGCCAACTCTTAAATATTTTATAGACCGATTACTGTAAATGAATTGTGAAGTTGCTCTTTAAGCGCTTTAGTCGTGATTTGCATAACTTTAAAAGTTCAACATGGACGGACGAACGGACGGATGGGCGGATGGACGGACCGAGCAGACCTCGTTTGTTTACAATGTCCACGAGTCCTTTAAAAACAAATTAAATATTTGTTATGTGTTTTCTTGTGTTTTTCTACGCTTGGCTTTGCTGCGTTTCTTGCCGTAATTCAATTTTCACCAGCACCAGCACCAACTCAGCAACGAGGGTTGCGCGTAAAGTAAATGTCGCTCATAACCAACATGGTTTTGTTCTATGATATGACTTTTAATACTGCTGACCTTAACTTAAGCAGAGGTCAACGGCGCAAGAACTTCACGACTTACGCTCGCCGGCACAGAAAATCAACTGTTTACGTGTCTTGTTGTTTTTGGCCTTTCTGCATGTGTGTGTGTGAGTTTGTTTGGAAATATGCAAAGTGCATTGGCTGTTGCATGGTTGCATGGAGCGCCTGAATATACTGACAGTCAACAGAGCCAGCGAACCAACTGCAAGACAGGCTGGCCCATGCAGACAAGCAAGCAAGCAAGCAAGCAAGCAAGCAAAGCAAGCCAGTGAGGCCAGACCCTGCGACTTTTCAAGCAAAACACAAGAGACCTCTGCACGGTCGGCAACCCTTTGGCTGAGAGGCCGACAACCGACAACCGACAGCCGACAAACGACAGTCGACAACTGAACGAACGAAACAAGAGCCGAACATTGCCGAACCGAACCGGCCTGCACTTTCGACTACTGAAACAACTCAACATGAAACAACAACAGCAACAACAACAACAACGACATGTTAGCCAAACCAAACGAATGTAACCGTTGAGACCGCAGGCAACTCAATTAATCGTATTTTTCCCTTACAGATTTTACACTATGAAAGGCCGTCAATGTGTAGAGCTCAAACCCTGCACTGCTATGCCATGCCACCATGCCATGCAGTGCAATCCCATGCTAGAACACATCACGTCGCAGCGGTCATTTGGTCATGAACCGTGCCCATCGGACTTAAGGGCATGCGAGCTGTTTAATTTATTTATATATTTATAAAATAAAATTATTTTATGCACGTTTCGTTATTGCGTGGCGCCATTGTTGTTGTTGCTGTTGTTGTTGCTGTTGTTGGTTTCTTTCATTAAAACATTAAACGTGTTCAACATGAAAAGCTTTTAAGCGGCCGCGTTGTTGTCATCATCATCAACAGTGGCCGCCGTTGCTATTGATGCCATTGATGCCGTTGATCGCCACCAAAGCAGCAATAAATTTAAATAGCTGCACAAAAGTATGCTTTAATTTTTTTTTTTTTTTTAAATTGCATTAAAAAAATCTTTAAATAGATTTTCTACACAAATTATTGTAAACTTAATAAAAAAAAAAATTTAAATGCAAACAAAAAAAATTATATAAATATTTAAAAATAAAAAATATCATAATAATAATAAATGAAAACGAAATAAGCACGAAACAAGCAAAGTAAACTAGAAGTGAGCAGAACTTTGGCAAAGCCAATCACAAAAGTGTCATTGAAGTGGACAGAGACCCTCATCAGGCTTAAAAGCCTTAACGCAAGCAACACAAACAAGCTCAAGTACAAGAAGCGCTCGACAATGGCAGCGACAGCAACGAAGAAGCGGCAGAAGAAGATGACAACAACAACTGAAAAACCAATGAAAAAAGAAAAGAGAAAGTAACCTTAAACTCGGAGGAAATGTCATAAATTTGCTTTGTGCCGAGATGGCGAAAGTGGACAGAAGGAGCTTTGCCGCCATCGTCGCCATTTGCCATTTTTGCCTGCTTTGCTGGTCAATAATGTTGCCGTTGTTGTTGTTGTTGTATTTGGAATTGGGCTCGGACATGAACGCATAAATTTCGGTCTTTGTAGCGCATATTTACATAAGTAATAAATGTGTATGTGTATGTGTGTGTGTGTGTGTGTGTATTAAAAATATTAATCAATTTGTCGCAAGCGCATAAATAATGCAACAACAACAACAAAGACAAACAACAACTTCAAAACGGCAATAAAAAATATAAATTAGCAAACCGTTACTCAGACTTTTCCATAAATCGCACGTCATGTAAAAAAAAGTGGGAATTGAACCTCCAAAAAGTGGCGTCATTAATACGAATGAGATCAGCACAAAGGGAAAGCCCCAAAACCCCCCCAAAAAAAAGTATTTTTGCAAGACTGCATGTGTGTGTGTTAGTGTGCGTTTTTTGTCGCTCTTCTCAAAGCTGCTTTAGCAATTATCGTAAGCAGCTTTCAAACTTCATAGCTGATTACACACACACACACACAGACACACACATAGAGAGACTCACAAGGATGAAGCCAAGAGCCAGTAATGGCGACAACGATGAACAACGCAAAGTCCACACAACAACATGGCCAAAACATTTCTAAAAACGCATTTGCCATTATTTTTTACTTGTATGACTTTGGTTGTTGTTATTGCTGTTGTTGTGGTTGTTGTTGTTATTGCTATATTGTTAACTACAATAACAATAACAACAAGTAGCAGCACAACAATAACGTCATCATCATCATCAACGGGCTCGCTGTGTTGTTGGCCTAATTAGTGCCATGCATTTTTATAGCATAATTTTTGGCGTTGTCGCCATTTTCAGTAACGCTATAAAACCGTATTACAACAAAAATAGAAACATAACGGCAACGAGTCTGTCTGAGAGGCACGCCGCTTCAGCACATGATAAAAAAAAAAACAAAAAAAAAACTAACAAGAAATTCGACAAGCAAAATACAACAATATAATGTTGTTGTTGTTGTTGTTGCTATTATTGGCGTAATCAAGTAAATTATCTGCCATATCGTTACAACAACAACAAATACAACTTACCCAAAGGTTGCGTGTTTAAGTTGTTTCGTCGCTGCGCCGCTTAAGTGAAAATGTTAATTTTCCAGACGAAGAAACTCACCTGCAAAGAGAAGAAAACGAAGCACAATTAAAAAAAAGCGCACAAAGAAGAAGCAACAACAAATATCAAAGAAATTCTATAGTAAGTCAAGTAAGCCTAAAAAAATATATATATTCGACTTTGCCGATTAAAAAATTAATGATCAAAATTTCCAAAAAAAATCGGTCAAAAATGAGGAATTTATCAAAAATGATTTATTGTTTGTCTTTTGGGGGCAACTATGAAGGAGTTGAGTATTTTGTGGTACGGAATTTTAAAGATTTATATTTACTGAGCCTGGGTACGATTTTACAAGTTTATGCCTCGTATAGTTTTGGAGTTACAACAGTTTAAAGAAAACCCAAAAAATGGGAGCATCTGCCAACCGATTTCACTTATCGTCCAGTTCAAGAATATACTTTAAAGAATCTTACTCCCTCCTTCTATGATATGTCCCCCAAGGCTAACCAAACATTTTTATCGGAAATTCTTATTCTTATTTAAGAAGAAAGGCGCGTCTCGATGAGCTGATCAAAAATATATATATGTATGTAATTTATATTGTCGGCGATGTCTCCTTCTCTGCGTTGCAAACTTCATGACAAAGTTAACATACTCTTTTTGCAAGAGTATAAAAAAAAACTAAACAAGTTGCATGAAGTAACAACTCGATTGAAAAATCACAGTCAAACATGCTACAAATGCAAATTTATAGACTCATGACTTAAACCACACGCCCACTAACACAACCTCAAGTCAACCAAGTCAACTCAGCTCAGCCCACACCAAACCAAGCCAACCCAATCCATTGGCCACCCCTGCCATTGGAGTACACTTGTATGCATAAAACTCGCTTTAAGCACATACGGAAGCAGTCAATATCTGCTGATATTTCAATAGTTTATACATCTTGCTTGCTGTACTTGTTGTTCTTGTTGTTGCAGCTGTGTGTGTGTGTGTGTGTGTGTGTGTGTATGAAAGTGATGTGTAGAAGTGAGAAAAGAGTAAAAGAAGCGAAGAAAGCTCAGAAGCGAAAATGGAGTCAATGCTGCTCCGATGCCGTTGCCATTGCCACTGCTGTTGTTGTTGCTTTTGCTGTTGGTATAGCAGTTGTAGTTGTTGTAGTTGTTGTTGCTGTTGCCATTGCTGGCGCATTCAGTGGCATAAAAATGAATTTCATGCGCGAAACATGACTTGCCATTATTTATTTTACTTTGCCGCATTTAACGACTTTACGAGAAAACACACACACACACACACGTACATATATATATAAACACACATGCACAATGAAAAACACACTTTCGGGTGCAAAAAGTTGGCAGCGTAGCAAAGAAGAGGCATGAACCTGATGCGGCAGGCGTTCTTGCATGCATGTCATTCCCGCCGCCACAGCTTCTGCTACGCCTCTTTCTCCCTCTCCCACTGCCTCTGCCTGTTCCGCTGCTCCGCCACACTATAAACGAATGCAGTTTTACTTGTGCGGTCGTTGCCGAACTGCCATCATTGCTGCTGTTACTTCTACATCATCATCATCTCCTCTGCCGCTGCTCGCGTAGCACTCCTGAAAAGCTGCCGCGGCAAATAATGTGTTAGACCACAATAAGCTCAATTTACGCCCAAGTCTAACTGAGCGCGCCGGAGCGATTGAAGCATATCGGCGGCGCTCTGCAAAAATCATAGCACAAAGCAGCGGCGCCAGCAGAGGCAGCGGCAGCGACAGCGACAGCAGTTGGCTTACTCAGTCTCGTCTTCGTTGGGCCTTAAATTGGCGTCTTGGGCGCTTGTTGCCTATGTGCTTGTTTCATACACGGCTGAAAATGATTTTCTCTTCTTTTTCTTTTTCTTCTTCTTTTTCTGTTTCGTTTCGCGTGCTTTGATTTGCCGTTTTTTTGTTGTGCTCTTTTTTTGTTATTTTCTTCGGTTTGACTTGTTTGGTTTTTACTACACAACTCACAAGTGAAGTGGCAGCAGCAGTGACTGCGACTGCGAAGCTGGCAGCGGCAGCGGCAGCGGCAGCAAGAACATTGACAAGGCATTTGTTGGGAAATGCAATCGCAGACGCAAAGGTAACATTGCGAGACTTTAAGACGCCTCAACCCACTCTGAGACTTGCTTTGTTATAACCTGCCTGCCTGCCTGCCTGACCGCCCACTCCCCTTGTCTGCTGTAGCAAATCGCGTGCAGACGTCTATGACTTTGTTAGTTGAGCAAAAAGTCGCAGACATGAAAAAACCGTGGCGCGCATACTAAATAGATTGAAGACAAAACTTATACAACGCGCCTTGTTCTCAGCGTTCTCCTCCACCCCGTCGTCGTTGTCGTTGTCGTTGTCACCAACATGGTCCTTGCCTGCCTTTAATGCTTTTTATAAGCACACATTTATATATATATATATATATGTATGCATCTATGTACAAGTACATATGTATGTGCGTAGTAAAGCGAGCAGTCTAAAGATTAAGCTCGTTGGTTTTGGTCTGCCGCCGGACCACAGCATTGTTGCATTATAATGCGATTTTAACGAGCCATGAAGTATTAATTTAATTATTTGTCGTACGGCATAAAATTTCTCTGTCCTTGCTAATTTTTACTCTTCCTTTTGCAACAACAACAACAAACGCACATTTAATGACATTCATTTAAAGTGCGCTGAGCGCATAAGGCAACAACAAATCTATCGCCCTTCGTACGTTGACAAAGCACATGGCACTGTGTGAGAAGAGTACATCATTGAACTGTTAATGTCGTCTTTGTACATGTCACATGAAAGGCAAACACAAACAAATGACCCAAACGGTTGACTGAGTGAGAGAACGAGCAAGGAGCGATCATCAATGCATTGGAAAAGTTAATAAAAGCAACAAAGCTATGTGAGTGATGTGAAACGATTGAAGAGAGACGCACGTTGAGCGAAGAGAGACGCACGTTGAGCGAAGAGAGACGACAAGTTGACAAAGTAAAAGCGACATGCATAAACATTTCGAAACATGTGCAAAGCATGACCAAGCACAAGAGTCTTGAGCACAAGCACACACACACACACACAGACACACACACCACAAGCAGGAGCTCAGCATAGTTCATTTGTCTCTTTCAATCATGTTGCACTTGTTCATTCAATGCGCCGTTATCTTGATTATTGTGCTTTGTTTTGGCATTCTTCACTTAATCTTCATTCATCTTTGGTCATGTTTGTGCCTGAATCTGTTAATTAGTCAAGTAAACAAATGTTGTCAGCTTCGTTTTGTATGTCACTTCAGCAAAAGTCACTTCACATTTAAGACGCATTTATATAATTATTTCTTTTTGTATTTGTATGTCTGAAATTTAACTGTTTAACAAAGGCATGTTTTTTATTTGTTATAATTTTACCTGTCAACTCTTTTATTCACGAACAAAATGACAAACAATTTTTCACTTTACGCTAATAAAAGTGTCACTGCTCTGATATTTATAGTAGTCAGAATTGCGCGTCTTTATTTGTACTTACATGTTTTATAGCTGCGAACAAGTGCCGCAACAACAACAACAACACAACAAAAAAGTGCATAAATAAAACACTTTGTAAACGATACTAATTTACGTCAATTGCAAAACATCTTCAAAGAGGCACTTGAGCCATTTAAATATTAATGAGTATGTATTTATGCCGCACACACTATGGCGTATTAGATACAACAAAGCAGTCCTACAATTCATAGATACATTTAGCTTTGTATGTATTTTGTAGCTCATATTCACTTGCTGCCTATTACGCTTTGTGTGTGTGCATGTATGTGTGTGTGTTTCTTTGTTGATTGCTTGCTCAACTGAGCAACATTATTGTTGTTGTTGTTGTTGTTAGTAGAAATGCTTAAGGCGTCATATATATATATATAAATTATCTGCAATGGCAGCAATCATCATCATCAGCAACAGCGGCAATCATTACCACAAGCAACTCGAATCCATAATACTCAATGGGCGCATTCATAAATAGCGCTTTGCCACACACACACACACACATACACACACGCACTTAATTGCCTGTCTGTGTGTGTGTGTGTATTGTGGTTATTGCCACAAAATAAACGCAAAAATGATACAATTATGCAATGAGCGAACATTTCGCATTTGAAGTTCATGAGCTGTAAAAGTTCAACACAAAAACAAAACTACAACAACAACAACAAGAACGCTTTAAGCAACGCCCGCATTAGAAAAGGGAGACTCCGTCGTGTGGCATTACATTAACAATCTGCGCGTGGCATTAAGTAATCAAACAGCAACAACAGCAATAGAGATACTTAATCAATATGTTTATAACGAACACGCTTCAATGAATGCCAACCAATTATGATCAATCAAACGCCACGGCACAAGTCAAAGTTTGTCTGTCTGTGTGTGTGTGTGTGTGTGTGTGTGTGCTAATGACTTGACGGCTTAGGGCTTCAGCACGATGGGCTTATTAATTATTGTATTAAACATTATTGTGGATAAAAACAAATCATAAAACTGAACAGTTACAAGGATACGCACTCACACACACAACTTAACGCAAAGAAGTCATTACAAGTCCTTAGCATTTAATGACCAAGTCTTCTTTGTAGCGCAAAAAGTATCATTCAATCAATTTATTTAATGAAAAGTGATATTAATATCAAAACATTGCAAAGTTGCTAAAAGCAGTCTTCCTCTCGCTCGCTCTTTCTCTTTTAACAGTAAAAGACACGTGCATGTGCACTGTTGACTTCGACTGCTTCACTGAACTCGCAGCCAATTTTTGATTGCTAGTTTGGCGTATGTGCGCTGTGGCGCTGTGTAACATAAGCATGGCAGTTCTTCTGCTGGTGTTTACTTCATTGCATGACCACTGTACTTTTTCTAATCGTATTGAATCTTGAGTCAAGTGCTTTTAGTGCAGTCATGTGTAATATTTTGAGTTTGTATATAACACCATTCATGCAATTAATTTGCAAACGCACTAAAACAAATTAATAATAGCAATAATGGCAAACAATGAGAAAACAATTAAATAAATGAAAAACGCCTCGTGACATTTGAGCATTGGCAATGTTGCATTTTAAGCCAAGTTAAGCGCACGTTAAGCACATCAGAAATCATTTAATGCTCTTACTCACTCACTCACTCACTCACTGACTCGTTCGCTGACTCACTCACTGTCACACTTGTCCAACTTACTTTGTATAAAACATACAATTGAGGGTGCGAAATATATTTGCATACATGCATATGAATGTCTGTAAGTGTCTATGTGTGTGTGTGTGTGTGTTGTGCGTTTTTGTCGGTGCATGTGCACTTAAATGAAATAAACCGCATTACAACAATTAAATGCACAATTTTGCATGTCAAGTTGTTTTTGAACGAATCGCTGAGCTCGACGCGACGCGACTTAATTCAACGCAATGAAACTCAACTCAACGCAACACAACACAACACAACATAACTCAGCGTGGTTCGACTTAACTACATGTATGTATGATGATGATGTCCATCAGCTCAACCTGTGCGCTGCTATGGGCTTTTTTTTTCGTTTTGGCTTAACAACGTACGTTTCCAACAACAGCAAACGGCAACCGCAACAACAACAATTGCCGATGTCAATGATTTGCATTATGTGAGCGTACGCGACGTCACAACGCAATGGAACGGAACGGAGCGGAACGGAACGGAACACATCACAACACAAATTGCAAAAGTGTCTAACAAAGAATTAAAAGCTTAAAGCGCAATAATCTCATTGCCAGCCAACAACTTCTGTCTCTCTTTCTGTCTGTTTGTCTCTGCTGCCTATCGTTCGATCTGTGTGTGTGTGTGTGTGTGTGTGTGTGTATAGCATGATTACGACTTAATGTCACAGCCGCGACTGTGATTGCAATTGTGTTCGTTGTTGTTGTGGTGTGATTTCTTTTTGCAAAACCAAAAGCACTCAAAGGCAAACAACAACAACAACAACAACAACAACAGCATTATTCAAAGTGCGATTTATATAAAACGCTTTGCTTGAACAACGTGTCCAAGTCGGTAGGCATGCAAGCATGCACGTTTGAATGCCACGGCAAAAGACCACGTCTAGACCATGAAGCCATGAAGACCTGTGAGTAGAGCAACAAGAGGCGGTGAGTGTGAGCGAGATAGCGACAGCGGAAGTTTGACGCGTCAGTTAGACAAAAGAACACGGAACTGGTTAGAATTTCATGACACCATATGTCGACACACACACACACACACACACACACACACACACACACACACACACACGCACACATGCACACGCAACATTCGACACATTTGCGTTTTACGATTGTGCGGCAAGCAAAAATGGCGGCGGCGTTGTTGAAACGCTTCTTCTTGACGCATATTAAAAAAAACGTGGCAACGGAAGTATAACAAATATGAGTGGCAAACGTGTGTGTCTGTGTGTGTGTGTGTGTGTGTGTGTGTGTGTGTGTGTGTGGCGCACATATTGCTGTCGGTTTTTGTGCACATAAACCGCTTAACGAAATGTCTCAAAAATCCTTTTGTGTCGCAAAACTCATTATAACTCATTCGCATTATGATTATCATAATGATAACCATAAAGGAAGTTTTCCAAGCAAACACAAACTCGGCGTTATACAAGCACACATTTACATTAGCGGGTGTGTGTGTTTGTGTGTGTGTGCGTGTGTGTGTTAACGACTGAGCATATTTGCAAGCGAGCATAGAAGTCTTAATATCCTTGGCATTATCAAAATGACAAATTAACACAACAAATGACTTTTTGAAAAGTTTATGCAAACATTAAAGTATAACTGTAAATTGTAAATACATATAATTTTCATATAAACTTTCTCCAATACACCTTTTGTAGGATTTTTACAAAAATCAAAACCATGTAATAAAATTTAAGTACAATTGCATTAAAAACTACAACACTCATGCAAATAACGATAGCCATAAACAAGGGGGCGCAGGGATGGTTCGTGTCCACCCCCTACAACACTACTTTGGTAGTAAAAATACTTGAATTAGTTCTGTTTGCCCATAAGCAAATAAAACGTCATGTTCTCTTATGTTAGCTTGTAAATGCCCGAGCTT
Source organism: Phortica magna (assembly GCA_037044515.1). NCBI lineage: Eukaryota > Metazoa > Arthropoda > Insecta > Diptera > Drosophilidae > Phortica > Phortica magna. The sequence goes on along the minus strand of JBAMBP010003131.1, from coordinate 37,206 downwards.
TAAGCTAACTTTATATAAAAAGAAAACTGAAAACAACAAAGATTTTCTTCAACTGTCAAAACTTTTCTCATACACACATTTGTCAATATTGAAATGGCAAATCATTTGAATATTTGAGTTTTACGAAGGACATTTTCTTTATTATATGTTTTTAATTATTTGTTTTTTTAATAAATTCTTTACTATTGGAAAATTGTACACTGCAAAGAGGATTTTAGCTGTAAGAGAAATTTTCATATCACCATAAAGCGGAACAATTTGATGGCAAGTAGAAAATGCAAGCGGCTGCACGCAGCAAGGCAGCAATTGAACGCAAGGAAGTCCACAAACCACAACAACAACAGCAGCAGCCGCAGGACATTCAATGCGCTGTGTAAGTGCAGAGGCATGCATTTCTACAACAGAGCCGAGGAGCATGCAACCAAGCGATCGTTTGAATCCGACTACAAGAAGACAAATGACTACGCCAGACCAAAAACAACAAAAGCGTCGGCGATCTTGGCCAAAACCCGAAAGCCCAAAGGTCAAAACAAACATGGCTATAAGCAAGCAAGTAAGATTATAAACGACATCAAATCGCACAAGTCTAAAAAGCATCGAAAGATACTGCAAACTCTCCAACAAGAACAATCCAAGGAACAGCAACAACAACAGCAAGAATTCAGATGCCCGGACAATGTGAATCCGAGTTGTTGTTGTTGTGAGCCAAGCGAGGAGAATGTGACCGGCATATTGAACATGATCGACGGCCTGGCCGATCGTCAGTCCGTTAAAATGCCCAACACATTTGTTCGCATGAAGCGAAGTTTCTTGAGTCTGATCGAACAGCACAAGTTGTCGAATTCGGCGCTGGATCCGATACAGACCTATGCCGCGGCCGTTGACGACTGGATACACATGAGCGTGCGCGAACAGTTGGCACCGCCGAACGGGCAAACGGACAGCAGTATTGCCCCCTAAACAGAGGACAATGCGAAATGTTCTGTTTGCGACATGAATCATTGAACAAACCATTGACAAAAATTGAGAAATAAACAAAAAAAAAACATCAAAACTATCAAATTAAATGTTAAAAAAAATTTTAATGAAATCGATTGAATAATCGATAAAACAAAATCTAATAAATTTAAATTAAACAATAAATTATTAAAAAAAAAAATAAAATCATATACAAATTCCAGTTGTATTACTTCTACACTAGGCATGCCAGTTTTTGGAGATTTTGCAATCCCGGGATTTTCGGTATTTTAAACTGAAATGCCAAAAATTTAATAAAAAATGGCGTTGTAAATATTTTTTTAAATTTTTATTATATTTTTTATTATTATTTAAAAAACCAAAAAAAAAAATGTACGCCATAAAATTTTTTGGATTGGAAGTTTAGAACATGATTGAAGGCGCTTTGGTGATAATAAAACCTTCTTTAAAAAGAGTCTCAGAGCAGCTTTCTTTCTCTCTTCGCGTACTTACATAAGAATGTTAAGTGTCGCCAACTTATTCATAATTTGTAATTATTCAAATCAAAATATCAAAATTGAGATCCCGAACATACCGGTATTGGGAAAATTAAATCCCGGGTTTTTGAGAAATTCCAAAACACCGATATCCCGGAATTTCGTGATCCCTGGTTTGAATATTTCGTTTTAATGTTTGCTTCTTGAGAAAGGAAAATTAAATTCGGTTTGGAAACATAGAAAACAAATGCGATGTAATAAATCATGGGTTTCTCTGAAACCACTCATAAAAAATTTATAGCATTAAAATATAGTTAACAAAAAAGGACTTGACAACGCCCCCAAGAACGTGCCACAGTTCACTTTGGCGTCGAACACGCTTAACCGCAATTTGTCTATTTTTTTATTGAATATCTTTAATCTGTCAACAACTTGCGTGCTTTATTTTCAACAATGAGACAATGTAATTTTATTATTATTTCATTTTGATGTATTTATTTTTTTTTTTTTATTTGTGATGGCGTTGAAAACCATAAAAAAAGTACAAAAAATACAAAAGCAACAAAAACAACAAAATAAACATGTTTGAGTCAACAAATCAAAACCGCCAATTGTAAAGTCAACTAAAGCGCATTAATTGCACTTCAATTGACTCATTTAATTAAAATACAATCAATGCCATGTTCCTGTGTGTGTGTGTGCATGTGTGTGTGTGTGTGTGTATGTTTATCAAATAAATTAGTTAAATATTATGTTATCAAATGAAATGACACGCACATAAAGCTCAATAACAACACGAATAGTCATGTATATTTTATACACACACGCACGCACACACACACACACACACACATACATGCATGCCATGGCATGGCATATCAACAGACAAGTTGATTTGTATGAAATTGTAGTGAATCACGCTAAGGAAACCAATTCAAATGTGGAGTTCATATCGAGTATGCTACTAAACTACTTGTATGACACCGCTATGAATGCTATTGCGGTCTGTTGACAGCATGTGTGTATGCGTGTGTGCATGAATGAAAAAGGGTCACACACAGATACAGACACATACTCAGACACAAAATGACTAAAAGCAAAGCAGTTCAAATGCTAATCACCACATGACATTCATTGTCTGTGAAACAATTGAAATCAGCGATGACGACTGCAACGCCGACTTGCTCGATGTTGAATCATGTGCTGCAACAACAACAAATGTGTGTGTGTGCTGTGCCACAAAAGCGTTTAACAGTGTGACTGTCATACTGCAAATGCCTTCTTGCTTACCAGCTCAGCTCAGCTCAGCTCAACTGAAGGCGACTGCTCAGATCGGTTCAGTAATGATGTTGCATGCTTGCTGCTGTCTGTCTGTGTGACTGGCTGACTGGCAGGAACATGTTATGGTTATATGAATGAATGTATATAGTTGAGCTTTGCTAACGATTAGTTGAGCTGAAAATTCGAAATCCGTAAACGTAACCAAATGTCCAACTGACTCACTTCCTACACTTGAATGCCAATACAAACACATATGCAAGCCAGCAGCACACTTACACGCCTTATAACTTTGCACAATGCTATCACTCTGCTGTCTGTCTGTCCGTCTGTCTGTCTGTCTCATTGGTTGTTGTTATTGTTGTTGTTGTTGTCGCTTATAAAATGCATATGTGTACATGTCATCATGAACATGTGTTCCAGTCCGTTATACATGCTACTCTACAACCAATACACTATATTCTGTATGCATGCATGTGTGTATGTGTGTGTGTGTGTGTGCCCAACATCGTCCTCGGCAAACTGAAACCAACTAAAGTTAAGTATGTCACATTAAATTATACGCAACACTTGACACCAAAAACGCGAATTATGTACTTGTGGCCAACAAGAGACTGAGTCAGAGTGAGTCAGAGTGAGTGAGAGTGAGTGAGTGAGCGAGAGAAAGCACGTTAGCGAGTGAGTGAACGAAAATAATACAGCACAACAAATTGTATATGAGTGTGTGTGTGTGTAGAGTCAAGACTAACGGTACAAAATGTATGAAGTAAAATGCCATAATGCTAACAAAGGGGCAGGGGCAAACTGGTGTAAGAAGAAGCAGAAAAAAAAGCGACGAATGAATGAAAAAAAAAAAAAAGAGAAAAAGAAAAAGGCGAACAAAATCATTACTGATTGAACTCAAAGTGAGTTGGAAAAAAGAAAAAAAAAGACACACACACACACACACACAGAGTGAGCGAAACACTTAAGCAACCACACATAAAAATACTTTATTAATGACTTGTTAGCATGTTGCAGAAAGTTCTTTTTGCCAACATTAACGCCTGCGCCGCCCCTCATCATGAGCCAGCTGGGCACAAGCACAAGTTGTTATATGTATGTTTGTTATTGTTGTTGTGTTGTTGTTGCAAGCAAGCAAAAAAGTGCGAAAGTCATAGTAAAAACTCGTCTTCAACAAAAACAAAATTATGCCGCACAGCAACAACAACAACAAAAGCAACACAGCGCACCAACAACAAAGAGCATAGCAAATGAGCACACAAATGAGCTAAAAAAAACATGAGAAAATCGATAAGCGTTGATTTGTGGCCGATTGAGAATTGTTGCGGTCGACGAGTTCATAAAACTCATAAATGCATTTTGATTTATGGCCACAAACACACACACACACAGACACAGACGTCGCCGCCGCCGCCGCCGTTGACAACAGGCGACGCCGCAAAGTAGGCAATTGTAATTTTGCTGGGCATCTCTTTTCGCAAACAATTCAAAATGAAAAGTTTTGCTTGCTTTTCTTTTAAATAGTTTTTTTTTTTTTATTTAAATTTTACTGTTATAAAAACAACTTTAATTAGACACTTAAATAGTAAGCAAAAAAAAACATAACACTTAAAGCAAAAAAATTATTTTAAAGATTTTTCAATGTGAGCAAGTCTTGTTTTTAATGTAATGTCTAACAAAATAGACATTTATTTCTTTTTATTTATTTAAGACGCAATTTTAAATAAAATTTGTAACCATTTTTTTTAAATACATTTTGGAAATCTACTTGGCTAAGCCGCTAATACAAGGTAAGTGCTTCTTCTTCTTAACGCTTTCGTTAGGCCTCAGCAAACGCACGCACGCACGCACGCACACACACAGGCAACACATTTGAAATGAGTGCAGAAATGCAAACAGCAACAAAAACAATGCGGAAGTTCCTGCAAAGACGCCCAAGGGTAAAAGGACACACGTTTTTTGCTTGCAAGTCAAGTCAAGTGCATGACGCGCTCATACATATATTTGCTTTGCTTAGCACACACACAAACACACACAAGAGCACATGGCTGTAATAGCAATAGCAAAAGCAATGCAAAAGTCTTAGAGCTGCATTGCCGCATGTCAATTGCTGTGCCGACTGTGCTTTGCGTCAGCTGAGCATGAATGAGACAGCAGGTGAGCCAAGCACACTAAGCACATGTCTGTAATAGCAAAAGCAATGCAGAAGTCTTAAAGTTGCATTGCCGCATGTCAATTGCTGTGCTGACTGAGCCTTGCGTCAGCTAAGCATGAATGAGACAGCAGGTGAGCCAAGCACACCAAGCACATGTCTGTAATAGCAAAAGCAATGCAGAAGTCTTAGAGCTGCATTGCCGCATGTCAATTGCTGTGCCGACTGCGCCTTGCGTCAGCTAAGCATGAATGAGACAGCAGGTGAGCCAAGCACACCAAGCACATGTCTGTAATAGCAATAGCAAAAGCAACGCAGAAGTCTTAGAGCTGCATTGCCGCATGTTAATTACTGTGCCGACTGCGCTTTGCGTCAACTGAACATGAATGAGACAGCAGGTGAGCCAAGCACACCAAGCACATGTCTGCAATAGCAAAAGCAATGCAGAAGTCTTCGAGCTGCATTGCCGCATGTCAATTGCTGTGCCGACTGCGCCTTGCGTCAGCTGAACATGAATGAGACAGCAAGCAAGCCAAGCACACCAAGCACACCAAAACGACGCACTCAGCCGCGTGTGAGTAAAAGAGCGCACGCGTGTGAGTGAGATGGCGCATGTAAAACGTGTTTAAGTTCATTTCCGTGGCACATTTTCATTGTTGTTGTTTTTGCATTTATTGTAACATTTTACAAATATCACTGAATTTCTGCTTCTGCCACTGCCTCTGCCGCTGAGACAACTCAGTTTGGCTCAACATCAAGTTAGCCTTGTTAGCTTTGCTTTGCCCAACAAACTGAGAGGACTAGAAAATACTTATAATACAAAAAAAACACAAAATTCGACGCTTAAAATTTTGTACAATTTATTAACAAAAAAGTAATATTAATATGCGACCATACACAGCAACGCGCCACAACAACAAAATGGTTACAGCCAAGAAGACAGCAAACATGAATGCCGAAGTGAAGACATTCAAGCGGCGCGTCGCGAAGTCTTCACGTAGCGGACAAGCCAAACCAACGAACACGACACTACCGAACGTGCCCAGCACAAGCAACAACAACACCAACACCAACAACAACAACCGCAGTCGCAACATGAGCAACATGAATGTGAGCAAGACAACTTTCAATACATTCATGCGTAAGTCGATTGGCAAACCAACGCTTGCCGCCGCCAGCAACGGCAAAGCGCCGAAGCGCTTCATGAACATTTGCCTAACGCCGGCTGACACGCAGAAGTCGCTACGGCCACGCCGCTCCATACTGATGGCGAAGATGCGCAAACGCAATGCGCGCATACTCAAGAGCAAACCGACGCCGGCGCTCAGCGATGCGCACCGAGGCGGCCGGCGCTGGCAGCAGCATGCCGGCAACGGCTTGAACACGATGACGAAGCCGAAGGCCGGAATGCATGTGCGCAGAGTACGGCATGGCAACATGACGAAGCGACATTGCGCAAGCATTGGCGCAAGCAATACAGCACAAGCACAAGCACAGCGCACGTCAGGTGGCGGCGGCATTGCTGGCTACGGTGGTTTCGGTGACTACGCCGGCAGCAAAGCACTGAGAAGCGTGCGCAGGCCAACAACAACACCGACTACAACAACAATGCCAACAACAACAAACAAGAAACGCCTTAAGTTGCGCAAAAGGCATGTGCACACCACAGCCACAGCCGCAGCAGCAGCGGTGGGAGCAGCAACAGCCAACACGCTGGCAATGTGCAACCGTGGTCGTTTGCGCGGCGGCGAAGAGAAGCGTGACAAAGTGGCAAAGACGCCCATTTTGTATATCATCGAAGACGAGCAAACGAGCAAAATGAATAGGAAATTGCATGCAAAGGAAGCCGTTAAGCGGCTCAAGTTCGAGGCGCTTCAAGCCAAGGCGGCCAGCATTGAGAAGCGCTACGGCAGCTTTGCCGCGGACATAAGAAAAACCAATCGGAAATTGCAACAAGGCAAGACAACGAAGAAGTTACAATTGCAGCGTTATCTGCAAACGAAGTCAAAGGCCAAGTCTTCCAAATTGCATTTCTTCTACAACATGGGTCAGAAGCAGCAACACAACCAGCAAATGTACTTGCAGCAACAACAACAACAGCAGCAACAGCAGAGAAAGCAACAACAACAACTACGCGGCAAACGTTTGACAAGTCTGAAGCGAAAGTCAAAGCAGAAGAAGCACGTGCCACAGAAACGCGATGCGATTAAATTCATCGACGACATTGAAGTGCCGCTGACAGCACATGTGCCCATCATGGATGTCTCAAAGACAATGGGTGGCGGCGGCGGCGTCGGCATTACTAGCGGCGGCGGTGGCCAGCAATATTTCCATCAATATCTTCAAAATCGTGACCAACAACGCAAACAACTTCTTAAACAAAATATATAAGAACACAGATTGTTTCCACGGTCGTCTCTTCTCTCTATTCTCTGCTGTACAGTGTTCCATTAGAACAACAACAAAAACAACTCAAATTACATACTCCGATACCAAATTGCGCGTGTAAATAAAAAATTGCTTGTATTTCGTTTCTTTGAAGGCATTCCAATTAAATTTAAAATACTCATTTTTAATCCAGAATTTCGTTTACTTTTTTTTTTTCAAATATAAAAATTATTATTATAGTTTCGAAATTATTCTACGAATTCATAGCATTTTTAAGGCATTCAAAAGTGTGAACAAAACTTGGCGTGAAAAAAAAGTTAAAAAGCGCTGAAGAGATGTTTGATTCGGGCAGCTCGAAAGTTTATTACGCTTAAGTAATAAACTTTGCAGACAACTTTCTTACGATTGTTCGAAATTGACTCTCCAACCTCACTAGCTAAACACCCAACTGTTTCCCACGCAACACTCAAAAATATATATGTTCGATTATAATATTATTATATATATGATATGATATAATACAATATATTATAATCTAATTATCGACAACTCTAATGCTTATAACAAATATATTTTTACATATATTCGTACTAATTTCGATTGGCTTATAATCAAGCTATGCCACGCCCATTCTTACTTTAAAAACATTCCTATTCTTTTAAACAAAAAGCTTAATTTCATGGTAATGAATTGAGTGTCTTGAAAAAGCTCAAGAACATTCTGTGGCTTCAATCCAAGTAGTACCGACCTAACCTATAGGTATTTCAACATGCTGCTGCTTCTTTTACTTTTATATAGAGCCAAACAGTGCAATCCTTACTTCGATCCATTGACAGACAAAACAATCTGTTGAAAGATCAAAGATCCAAGTCAACTTCTGCATGACATAACAAACTGACTCGAAAAGTTAAAAGCGCACACATGTGTAGGGTAGCAAAACTTGCTCTCGTTGCAAATAACTGCAAAGATTGCGACAACTAAGCAAGAAAGATGGCCGGAGGGTAGAGGCCACAGTCAGACAAAGTCCAAATAGTCGACAACACAGATTCGTGCCTAAAATAGCAAAGAAAAAAAAAAACACAAAAAAAAGGAAGAAAAAAACTCCGAAATCGTTGCAAACTTTTGAACAAATCTTTCAGCCGAATTTGCAGCAATTTACGGCTTTGCTTTTTCTGCGTTTGTCCAAAATGCCATGACTTAGTACAAGTTTGCCTACACTTGACAGCAAAGGCGTTCCACAAATGCCACGACCATTCACTAACTTTACACCATGATGGCGGGGTAGGGGTGGCGTGGCATGGCGTGGCGTGGCGGTCGTGTGTACAGTTAAGAAAATAAGTCGCAAAAGGAATGGAATGGAACGGTATGGAAAGGCAATTGAACAGAAATGCGCGCACAAAAGTATGCAGTAGAAATTTTGTTGCAAAAAAAAAATCAAATAATATTTGCATTTATGTATGCAAAATGCGAATATAACCGAAAATATTGTAGCATAATAAAAGGGTCGCAAGCAACTTTTCGCCGCATACGAAATTTTTGGCCCAAGCGCGGATGAGGCATATCGGGGGCACCCCTCAACCGTCGTCCGGCAGAGGCGACACAATGAAAAGTTGAAATTGAAATTGAAGTAGGAGTTAACGCGTGAAGTTGGCGGCATTGGCGACCGATGCTGAAGCTGACGGCGTTGGTTGAAGTTGAAGTTGATGCTGCTAAAGTTGCCTTTAACCGCAAGCCAAAGGGAAATTGAGATTCATTTAATTCATTGTGCAGAAACGCAAGAAATAATTCCGCCGTTGCGCCGGAAACAAGACAAAAGAAGGCGTGCCGTGCCGTGCCGTGCCATGCCGTGCCTTGGTAAGCCCTGACGTGACACGACTTGGCGGGTTGGCTCGCTTTGGCTTGGGGTCTGGGTCTGGCTTTTTTGGTTGTCTTGCCTCAATGTTTTGGTGAAGTGCAAGCAACATGGCGTTGACAGCCAACGCTGAGATGAGAAATCAACGTCAGCGAAATATTAAATGAGGCTGCGTCCGACGAGGCTGTTCCTGGTTCCTGACTCCTACAACAATAACGACAACCACACGCCATGCTGTTGCTGTAGCTGTAGCTGAAGATGAAGCTGAAAACTTGAGCTTGACAATTATTTTTTTGTGGCATTTTAGGCGGAAATGAGTTAAGCCGTAATCTCTGAGTTTGATGGCATCGCTTTACTTATTCAAATTGCTTCGCTTCGCTTCGGTTCGGTTTGCGCACAAATATCTTTTATGATTTTATTTGTTTGCTTTTTTTGTCTTTTTAAGTTTTCGGGGTTTTTGGGGTTTTTGGTTTTTGCGCACGATTTCATGTTTCAGAATTCATTCGCATAAATTACAAATTTTGAGTGTAAAATATTCTTAATCTTCGTTTTCGTTCTGCGCCTCACGCCTTTTGGCTGCTGCCGTTAGCCATCGTTAGTAATGCAAATGTGTTATGTGCAAATTTGCAAAAATCATCGAAAAATATCGAAGCGTTTGTATTGAATTCGTGGCCAAAGGGTTCGCCTTTCAGAAGGCAAAGCAGAAGACTAAAATGCGCAGAAAACCGGCTACAGCAAAGTTAATAAAGACGTCCAAGATTAATGTGAACGGTGGAAAGTAATTGACATCTATCTATCAATCCAGCCATACGTTAGAGGTCTACATCGAAATGTTTGCAACCTTTATAAGAAGGCGTGGCAAACCTCAAAAAGTATATATATACTTCATCAGTATCGAAAGATAAGTCGATTCAGCCATGTCCGTCGGTCTATATGAAAGATCCTTCAGAACTTGATTCTGCGTTTGATTATACAGATCAAGTTAATTCTCTCGCACCTGCCCCCCCTTCATGGAATAAAAAATTCCAAAAGTCCCATATTCTCGGTTGTCTTTTGAGTTTGAACCATAAAATTTTAAGTTGATTTGAAATTCAACGAGAGAGAATGGAAAAGAAGGCGTGCCCATATATATCTGGGCCAATATAACCTACAATAATGAAAGTTGTTATGAGTTCTTTTTGGATAGAGTGCTATAAGATTCAATCATAACAAATGTCAGGTCACTTCCACGCATAGTCAAAAAAGAAAACTATGTAACTCTGGAACCAATTGGTCTAGAACAGTCAAACTTAATACATCTGATAATGAATTATTATTTTTATAATATTTTTCATATTTTTCACAAAAAGGAATCAATCAATTCGAATGAAATGTTGAATTAAAAATCATTTCATTTCTCACTCGATTCACGCATTCGAATTAATTCTATGGCAATCAAATTTTGGTTTTAGTCAAGGAGACCGCTTCTATCCAACTATCTTTTTACCTATCAATTAATCTATCACTCATATACACATTTGTATTTCTATGCATTGTTCTATCTTCTTACTAGCCATCTTACTATCTCTTCGTCCCTTTCTTCTACTACTATCATTAAACTATTTTATTAAAATCTTTCGTATTACGAAAATATGCCGCCGGGAAACAAAGAAACAAACAGACAATTAAGCCATAAAATCACATTTTGTTAGTTTTGAACAGCTTTCAAATACTTTCTATTTAATAGTTTCCAAATAATTTAATGCCAATAAGCGAAAATAAATGCTAATTAAAAAGTTTTTCAATTGATTTGCCAAACTTGTTTGAAACAATTCGCACAACTTTCAACTTTGGCCACTAATTTGTGTTTGTATGTGTGGGCGTGTGTGTGTGTGTGTGTGGGTGGGTGCGCTTACATGTATAATGTGCCAAATTCGAGAAAGTATGTCAAACCCAAACAGCAAAAACAACAACAACAACAACAACAGTAACAGAAACGACCTTTTAAAAAACTTTATAGATTGAAATCGACAATTCGATTTAATAATTCCATGAATTTGTACCCAAAAACGGAATCACCTTAATTGACGGCGAATGCGCGTTGCATACTGCTTGCATGTGTGTGTGTGAGTGAGACAGAGAGACAGAGTGAGAGTGAGAAGGAGTGTGGGCAGGAATTACATTTATTAATCTATTTAGAAACTTTGAGAAAGCGACAAAATGAACTCGTATCAAATGACACAGAAAATGAAGAAGAACAAGAAGATGAAGAGCATGAAGAAGAAGAAGCAGCTGCAACATTTGTGGTAAAAATCATGTTGAGCAAAGGAAAGCACTTTCACTTTCAGCTTATTTTTGCCGAAACAATTATACAAGAGGACATGAATGTGTGACAACAATTAAACAGAAAACAACAACAACAACAACAACGACAATCAAACTGACCCAATGAACTAATTGTGGGCAAAAGTTCACACACACACACACACACACACACACATATGAGCATAAACAAGCGATGTAATATACGATTGTAGGCGGAGAGCGAAAGGAAAGGGTATTAATGACAGTTGAGACCGAAACCAAAACTGAAATCGAAATTCAGCAACCACAACAACAACAACAACATCTATAAAACAAGATGGCCGGGCCACTAGAACAGGTCAGCAGCCTAAGATGGACGCCCAAAAGCGGCGTTAGCAGCGGCGTCGTTGGGGGTGGGAGCGCCAGTAGTGACCGAAAGCGAAAGGCAGAGGCAGTGGCAGTGGCTGAAGCAAAACCGATGTCGAAGCCAAAGTGAAGCAATGCCAATGCGCTTCGCTTCGCTTCGTTTTCATTTACCGCAGGACACATTTTATTTTATTGCTTGGGCCAAGGATCGATTTGAAGCGAAAGACTCAAGAGCGCACACAACTGGCGTTGCCACGCCCCTCACGCCACCACTAACAACAACAACGCCCACGCAAATGAAAATGGTCGCCGTGGTGAACACATGGCATTGTTTCAATAAAATTGCCGGAAAGTTGTTGTTGTTGTTGTTACTGTTGTTGTGATTGCGATTGTTGTCCTCATTTCCGCTGTTATGGATAATTTCATGATTGTTGTTCTTGTCGTTGTTGTTGTCGTTGTTGTTGTTGTTGTTGTTGTGGCGTTGCTTTTTTATTATTTGTTGCTGTCATTTCCTGTATAAACTGCATGAACAATTGCTCAACACAAACAACAATAACAAAAACAAAAGCATAAAAATAACCACAACAACAACAACAACAGCAACAACAAAGCACAAAATGATTCATACACAAAAAAGTATGTTTTTGTTTTTTGCACTTTTGGCTTTCATAGTTCAAGTATGTTGTCCTTTGTCAAGGACATCATTTGCTTCAAAATGTTTATTTTACATGCATAAAACATGAAATAAATTGTGCATACGCCATGTTATATTAAAGCATTATTAAAAATATATTTTATTTACATAAAAAAAAACAATATTCATGCATTACTCATTCATTAACACTATTTAAATGCTAGACTGGCGTATGTCGCATGTGGCGCTATGTAACATAGCTTGTTGCTCGTATTATTCGTTTTTTTTCAACTGATCATCCCAAGCACTTTCTTACACTCGCCGCTGCATTAACACCATTTACATGCTAGACTGGCGTATGTCGCAAGTGGCGCTGTGTAACATAGCTTGTTGCTCGTATTATTCGTTTTTTTTCAGCTGATCATCCTAAGAGCACTTTGTTACACTCGCCGCTGCATTAACACCATTTAAATGCTAGATTGGCGTATGTCGCAAGTGGCGCTATGTAACATAGCTCGTATTATTCGTTTTTTTTCAGCTGATCATCCCAAGCACTTTCTTACACTCGCCGCTGCATTAACACCATTTAAATGCTAGACTGGCGTATGTCGCAAGTAGCGCTATGTAACATAGCTTGTTGCTCATATTATTTGCTGTTCTTAGCTTGGATCACGCCCAAGCACTTTCTTACACTCGCCGCTGGTCTCTCTTCTACCAGCGGTGTAACATGTGTCAATGCACTTGAAATGCATTACAATAATAAGAACACGGCTTTCGACAGCTCATTGATAATGCATGTTCAGCACGTTGCAAGCCAAATCAAAATTCTGCGCTAACTATTCGACAGAAAAACATCGACATTATTCGCTAGAGACTTATTTCGATTACAGCCGAAGAGCTTCTTTTATTTGCCTTTTCTTCTTGCTTTGTTTTTGCTTTGTTTTTGGTTTGTCTTACTTCGCATGCCTGAAGTGTTAAGATTGTCCCAAGACAATAACAAAATTTATAGCCAGGATTTTTTTGCAACAAATACAAACACACACACACACAGACACTGACAAACACACAGCAGCAGCAACAACACGTACAGCATATTTAGAGAAATTTATGCTTCTTTTTTGTGTGTTTTGAAAATGTGCGAAAAAATCTTCTCGCTAAACGAAAAACAAACCATAAGAAATTGCAGACGAGCATAGACAACTACGAAATACGCTATACAACTGTTATAAGGCGTTACCACGCACACTTTGCTATCCAAACAGATTTCACTTGGGTCGGACGGAGGAACATGTCTCAATCGAATTATCTTTTGAGACTGTTGTATATATATACTTCATAGCGCCTGCCACGCCTTCTCTTGGCACAAAACTAACATACCCCTTTATTAGAAGACAGTGCGCTTAAAAACAAACAAAAACACACATTTGCCGCTGTGTTGAGTTGAGTCGGCGGCGGCAGAAAAAGTTGCCTTAAACGAAAATTATTTGCTTCATTTTTTTTTGCGCAGAATTTTTGAAGACAAAAAAAAAAAAAACAAATACAAATTTTACAAAACAAACAAAATTTGTCGAAAAAAAAAAAAAAATTTTTTTAAGTCGAAAAAGAAGTGTAAACAATTGAAAATATCGCGCAGTGGAGTTCAGACGCGGCCGCAGTGATGCACAAACGTCGCGCAAGGGGGCAACAACAACAACAGCAACAACAATAGCAAACAAAATAAAAAGCAACAAGAGCTGAAACAACATTGCATTGTGCATTCATTGTCGTAACTTGTTCAAAATGCTTCGGTGCGCTTTGCACCTATGGGGGATTCTGTACAAATTTTCTTCGGCTTCGGCAGTGCACGTACAGCTGTCTGTGTATGAGTGTGTGAGACACATATACATGCATGGCAAACGGTGCGAGAACAGCAATTGCGGCTTAGCACTGCAAAACATTAAACTTCATTCAGATTTCGAAGCGTTGGGGGCAAACAGTCGTCTAGTGAGTCACTCAGCCCCTCAGTCAGTCAGTCGCTCAGTTAGTCCCTCAGTCACTCACTCAGTCCCTCAGTCAGTCATGGCTTACGCTGAACTACTCAGTAAGTGAGTGAGTGTATTGTTAAGGGGTGAGGTTTTGAGGGGTACGGTGAGCTGAGGTGAGGTGCGAGCGTCGGTTAGACTTTTGTTCGCATTGCCAGTTCAGTCATTGAGTCACTGAGTCGCACACTTGTTTTTTCGCACCATAGACAAAATTCGGCGTTGCAGTGTCAAACACACACACACACACACGCACACACGCACACACTGATGCACTTATGTACATGTGTAGTCGTGGTGTATGTTCAGTCATTGCTCAAGGGCATTTTGTGTACGTGCTGCAAGTGTTAGTCGCTGTCTGTGTCTCAAATGCCAATGTATGTGTCTGTCTGTCTGTATGTGTACATGTGTGTGTGTGTGTGCGTTCATTTATGAAAGCGTCAAAGTATGCAACGCGAACAACACGAACGCGGAAACAACTTGAAATCCGAATGCGAACTGAAGCTCAAGTGAAGCTTGAAACGGAAGTGAAGCTTGATTTACTCGATTCGTTGCCTGCTCTCGTTTATTTCCGGTACGCGTGTAAATTATTTATTTATTTAGACTACTACCAACCGCCCTCCTGCCTCCACCCTCCTTGCCAACACTATTTGCTGTTGCTCTTTAAGCTTTGCCACAACACTTTTTTTTTGCTTGCCTTTGTTTTGTCAGATACTTTATTTTTAACTTGGCTAACTTTGTTGTTGCTGTTTGTTTGCATTGTTTGCTGTCACTCCGCAAAGTCAGCATAAAAAACGTTGACTAATTTCAGTTTTCTTCAAAGCATTTGACATGATTTGTACGTGTCTCATGTCGCTCTTCTTGTTGCTGCCAAAGCCAAAGACTTCTTCTTTTTTTGCGGCTTAGCAAATCGTCTGGAAATCTCTGACACAAAATGGCTTAAAAAAACACTCGTACAACAACAACAACTAGAACAACAACAGGAACAGATAACGGCACCATAAAGCATTGCTTACACATCATTTGATGTTATGAATGGCAATTGTATGCGTTTGAATGGCAAAAGTGTGCGTGAAGATCCGAAAAGTGTTGAGCAATAAAGTTGAGTATTAAATCGACTGAAGACGCTTACAATTAAAGCCTTCAAGCCAACGAAGCCATAAAGATAATCAATACAAATTTTCGATAATGTGCAGAAATGCCTCAACTGAAGGCAAATAAAGGGAAGGGGGAAAACCC
Organism: Phortica magna; assembly: GCA_037044515.1. Lineage (NCBI taxonomy): Eukaryota > Metazoa > Arthropoda > Insecta > Diptera > Drosophilidae > Phortica > Phortica magna. Next base: position 21,539 of record JBAMBP010003131.1, on the reverse strand, counting down.
AACAGGAAAACCGTCAAAAATCAGCAAAGCAAAGCAAAAATAATTTGCAGCAAAGTTGCAAAAGTTTTACTTGCAACAAAAACGGCGATAAATAAAATAGAATTAATTAAAAAAATAAACGCGAAAAAGGAGTTTAGAGCATCGAGAATCATAAACGAAAATGCCTTTCAATAAAACGCACAGCCAGCGGGGGCGGTGGGCACGTTAAGACGGTCAAACACTCGAAGCGCTTAAAGCGAACAAACGACAAACGACGGTTTTGTTGCGTTTTCATTGAAATCATTTCGGAAAGTTGTTGGTTTTTTTATGCCTTTTGATTTCTTGAGAAATTTCACAAATCATGTGTGTTGAAAAGTCAGCAAACGGAAATGACAAACGGGCAACAAATAAAAACAAAGCAAAACGCAAAGGAAAATAACAGAAAAATGTAAGAAAAATGTGAGAAAAATGTGAGAAAAATATGTGAAAAAATATAAAACAAAAAAAGCAAAAGAAAAATATATTTTTTCAAAAGGAAATGTTTGCCACAAAGCACACACACACGCACACACACAACAAAGTAAATACAGCACTTGCAAAAGACAATTGTGTGCATGTGTGTGTGTGTGTGAGCTGCTGAAATAGACAAACATTTGCCACATCAGCAAATGATGTGAAAATGTCATTACCAATCTGTGCGTGCTTCTTCTCTGTGTGTGCGTGTGTGTGTGTGTGTGTGTGTGCTTTGTATGATTTCGTCTTCAATTCATACTTCAGTCGGTCGTTGTCAGTTTCATTTCAATGCTTTGCAACATGAAAAGCGCACACAGACACATGTGTAAACCAAACCAAACCAAACACACACACACAAACGAATTTTAATGTCAAATGTCGTTCGGCAAAAAGAAGTGCCCCCCAAAAGGGCTAAAGTTCACAAAAAAAGGACGGCTAGCAAATGTACACGCTATACACCAAACACACACACACACACACACACACACATGCACACATGCAGTGTCGTCTAATGATGGGTAAAGATGCTGAATGAGCTTATTAAATCGTGCATGCACATTCATGTCATTCACGCAAGCCAACAACTGACCAACACACACACACACACACACACATACAAAGGCATGTGTATTGACACAACACCAACGCAATGTGCGCAGCTCGCTTCATGTGTCGATGAGTAGCGTTGAAGGTTTCATGGTTCATGTTGCCAGCGACGACAAAACCAATGGCACTGATTATGCTAAGGATGCTGGGAACATCAGCCAACAACAACAACAACAACATCAGCCAACAACAACAACAACGATGACATCAACTCTGTGCGCAAATCAAATTTAATTGACACATTTCGCAAACGAAACTCTTCGTACGCAAATTTTCTTCTATATGTCCTGCTGCTTGTGTATGTCTGTGTGTGTGTGCGTAAGTCTTTGAGCCTTTCTGATTAATATTCTTTTCATAATAAGCATAAAAGCCAAAAGAAAATTATTGTAAGCCAAGTCAAAGTTCATTTAAGACGCCACAAAGCTCAGCTCAGCACTGCTAAGCTTTATTTTTCATATTGCGCACAGAAGTATGCTTTGAATTTTTGCAATTTCCATTTATGCACAAAAATCTCACTAAGAGAAATGTAAATTTCTTTTGAAAACCATAAAGAAGACCAAAGAAAAATGAAAATCATATTTGAATGGAACATTTTTTTATGCTTCATTTGCAGATTTTTATTTTTTTTTTTGTTGAGGTTTGCTTAAATTATATGTTAGATGTTATATGTCTTTAAGACAACTTTTTCACGCATTGAATTGCGAAACAGTAAATTTACACGCGCTGTACAAAAGTAACTGACAACAACAACAACAACAGCGACAACAACAAAAACGACAACAAGAAGAAGAACATGCCATGAGGCAATAAGAGTTGCCAATGTCGCCATAACCATGTAATCCTGAGCTAATTTTAACATTTGTACGCCCCAAATTGCCAACACTTGAAAGCCTCGCACATTTCGGCAATTCTATGCTCTTTGATTGCGGCACGAGGCACAAGGCATATGGCAAGGCATCAGCGAAGACGTCAGCAATGGCAATGGCAATACTATAGAACTATAAAAGAGAGAAGGCCGAAAATTATTGCCTTGCCAAGTCTTGACTTGCCCACAATTTAATATGCGCCCAACACAATGGGGCGGGGGTACTTTATTTTTTTCGCTTTGCCAAAACAAGCAACAACAACAACAACAGTAACAACTTATTTCTTCAAGTCTTACAAGAAAGTCATCGTTCGTTGTTAATGTCGTTGCCGTTGTTGTAATCATGCCTACACCCACGCCTATGCCACGCCCCGCCCCCCGAGCGCGTTGCCAACCAACCAACTAACTAACGTCATCATCATCGTCAGTCGTTCGCACTTGCTTACAGTCCATTGACCCTTAACATTTGCTTTACTTTGGTCTCCTCTGCTTTGCTTTGCTTTGCGCGCGAGTGAATCTTTGATGGCATTTACTTGGTTTACTTTCTCTCACTCCCTCTCACTCCCCCTCACTCCCACTCCTGCCACCCCACTTTAACATCAGCTTGTGCTTTCGGACCGTAGAAGGCATGAAATTTGTGCGACTATGCACGACGACAAGGACGACAAGGACGACGTTGGAAACAATTAATTTCCTTGTCTAACCGACAAAAGTGTCCAATTAGTCCGTTTAGCGTACGAAGAAAGCAGCACTTTGTTGAACGCGATAGCAAATGAAGTTGTCGCCATTGATATCGCAGAGTGTGAGTACAAAGGCGACACAAGTATACACGTGGCGTACAAGTACTCAAGCTTTGTTGTGTATGTGTGCGTGTGTGTGTCAATTATGAAAGCATTTGATAAACGATACTTTACATGATTTGAAGATCTTACGCACCGTTTTTGAGTAACAGTCGATAATGCATTGCAAGTTGAATTTAAAGTTTCAGAATTTCAACAATTAAGCAATGCCTTTTTTGTTACTTGAAGAGCATTTCGAGCTTAAAGGCCGATAATCTTTCATATGAATTCACACAGTCGTTGCAATTTATATAAAATTATGTTTCAAAGGCGGCAATGGGCATGGCTCATATGTCTGTTTTTGTTCGAATTCTATACGTTTAGACTTGTATATCAAAAATGGTCCGACGACTGTTATATTTCATACTTGAACCAATCAAGGCACATTTGCTAATTGTAAAAATAGCCATACTAGCGTCAGATAGACAGACAGACAGACGGACACTTCAATCTAAGCCGCTATAAAGTGCAAGCTGCTCTTTGACGCTTCTTGCATGTAATAATAAATTATAATAAATTGTTTTACTAATGATAAATTAACATAACACAAATGCGCAATAAATAATATTAATGTTTATATTTCATTTCTTTGTTTATTTTTATTTTACTCACGCCTTCGCTGACTTCTTTGCCGTTCGTTTCGCTTCGTTTGCTTTATAAGACTTACCTGGAAAAAAGTGAAAGAAAAAACGAAATGTTTATTAAAAAGGAAATTAAAATGAAATGTTTGCAAATTATCTGACAAGAAATCTCAAATGAATTATTTATTTGCGACGACAACAAAAAAGCAAACAAACTTAATTTCTGCCTGTCAATTTTTAACAATGAACAATTTAATTTCGGCTTGACAGCATTTTCCGGCCACTCGCAGCCAATGAAACTTCGTCGGGTATTTTTTTTTGTTTTTTTTTGGTTATTTTCTTATTACTTCATTTGGATTTGTGATGGCGATGGCGTTGGCTTAGGCAGGTTAAGGTTTATTACAATTGCGCAATATTTCAACAAGTCTTAAAATATGCGCCAACTAATGCCGACCGCGCACAGACAACAACAACAACTTCACTACACTACACTTGACTTGTATCTAATCTTTTGCTACAGATTTATTTGCTTAATTTCGTTTTGTTGCCTGTCCAGCAACAAAGTCCGGACGAGTGGTGTGGCGAAGCATTAAGAACAACAAAAGAAAAAATAGTGAAACTACAAAAAATAAAACAAAAGAGTAAAAGGAAAAAAAGCCAAAGCGCGCATAGAAAAGAAAGGAGAGAGCCAAGGCAAGGCAAGGCAAGGCAGGCATATCCTTTGCAAAGCCAGTGGCCAATGGCCAATGGCGAGTGGAATAGAAGCTTAAACTTGGCAAATTTGCTTTTGTTTTGGTTATTTTTATCGTTTAATTTCGAACAGAATAATTCTCGACAAGACCAGCGAACATTTGTACGTCGGTTGCACACACACACACACACACACATACATACACATGCACATGCACACACGTTGTTTGTATGCATGTGCATGTGCCTTTGACTTTTTTGTTGGGGCGTGTGGTAATGTTCTATTAAGCACTAAACGACCTTTTTTCTGCCACTCTCTCTCTCTCTCTCACTCACTCTCACTCACGCCTTCGCCGCCATCTTTCACCTATTGCTTTCTTTTTGCCTCATACTTTGACCACATGGCTTTGGCTTTCCCTTTGGCTTCGGCTTCGTTTGCTTCCCGCTGTGTTTGTTTTTGTTCTTTACTCTTCTGCATTCAAGTTCGATTTTTCTTTTGCACCACCAAACGCCCACCCTCCCTTTTCTTGCTTTCTTTCAAGCTTTCTTTCATGCTTGCACAGTCTTTTGCTCATGCTTACTTTTTTTTTTACAGGGGGTTTTTTATTTATGTTGTTGTTGTTGTTGTTGTTGTTGTTGTTGTTGTTGTTGTTGATGTGTTGTTTCATTTCGTTGGCAATGTCCTGGCACATGCTCTCAACTGTGTGCGCTGGCGTCTCGTTATAGCCATGGAATTAATGTGCACGCCTAATTGGTCAGCTTAGGTTGTCAACCAATTAGTGGCGCAGTAAATCGCACAAAGCGCAGACAAGTAATGCGAACTGAACTGAAGTGAAGTGAAGTAAAGTGAAGTGAGACAACGCCAAATGGCAGAAATGTAAACAACAACAACAACATGCTTAACAGAACAAAGGACACAACAAATATGAGAGAATAAAAAAAGGCAGTCAAAAATATAGTTAAGAAAAGCCGAAGAAAAAATATGCGCCGCCATAAAGTATGCAATAATAAATAATCTGTGAAATGCGTATAAATTACAATTTCCGGTAACGAGAAATTTCCATTTCATTTAATACGACAGTATGACAGACAATGACAAGGACAAGTACAATAACAACGATGATGATGTGTTCTTGTTGTTGTTCTTGTTGTTGTTGTTGTTGCATTTGCGTATAATGTTAATAAGTAAAACGAAAATGACATAATGAAAATCCGTTAATGTCTTCTTCATCTTCAACGTTATCCTTTTGCTGCCATCAACGTCAACATTGTCAACGTTGCTCCAGCTCACTGTCTCTCTCTCTCTCTCTCTCTCTTTCTCACACTGTCGCATGACAAATTCGTATAAGAAAGGCGAAGAAAGCTAGCATACTTTTTGTCAGGTCTTGCATAGTAAATCTCAACTTTGACTAACAAAAACAAAAGTAAACCAAAAACAAGAAAAAGTAACTGTGAAAAATGAACATTTCAATTAATTTCCACAACATTATTGCACACATTTCATTGCTTGTTGCTGTCTGTCTCTCCGTCTGTCTGTCTCTCCGTATGTCTGTCTGTCTATTTGTTGTTACTACAACGCGTTACTTGCTCATTGCTGCTTTGGCTTTGTTTCAACTGCGAGTGCGACTTCTACTGCGACTTCTACTGCCACTTCCGGCTTTGCATTACTGTTACTCTCACTTCCGCTTGTGTCTTTATTTTCATTATAAATTTCACTTGAATATATTTTCGCATGCGCTTTTTAATTAATTTAACGTTATTCGTGTTTATATGTATATTTATGTGTGCCGCCTACATTACACTACACTACACTACACTACACTAGACTACACTAGACTACACTACACACATCTTCTTCATTCTGGCCATGTTTCGTTTGCTTTGCCTTCGCGATTCTTCATTTTGTAAATATATTCTTTATATTTATTTTTTTTTTTCTTGTTTTTCTCATTTTGTTCGCATATTTGTTCGCTCATTTGGTTGTTGTTGTTGTCGCTTCCGGCGGCGCTTTGTCGTTGAGCTTTTGCTGTCTGCTGTTGTTAAGTTTGATATTTTAATTGAAAATTTCTGGCATTTGTTGACGACGACGATGAAGACGATGAAGTCGACGACGACATTTTGCTCTTGCTTAATTTGTAGCTGGCAAATACACACACACACACACACACACACATGCACACACGCACACACATATTTGCTGAAAATTCATTTAAACGTTTGCATACTTTTGAGCTGCGCGGCATGCAACTTACTTACATATATTTAAATACATTTTTTTGCCTCTGTTTGATTTGGTTTGTCTTGTCTTTATTTTTATTTTTATACTCGCTGTATGCGTGTGTGTGTGCATGTGTGTGTGTGTGTGTGTGTTTTCTTGCTTTCTGCGCTGCTCAAAAACGAGTTATAATAAAAATAATAGCATTCAACGTAATAATGACAGCAGTGTCACATCATGGCGGCAACTTATTGTCGTTATCAGTGTTGTTGTTGTTGCTGTTGTTGTTGTGCTTGCACAGTAGTCAACAGTCACAGTTGGTGCCATGTGACACAACATACCGTTGCCTTATGTGCCTCTGCCGCGCCTGCAACGTGGCACTGCAACGCTCTGCCGCCTGCCGCACACACTGCCAGTCCTCAGACTGACATGATTTCCGTATGTCATTTCGCTATAAACGACAACGACAACGATGACGATGACGGCGACGAGGCCGACGAATGTGACTTTTTTTCTTTTTCTTTTTGTTTTATTTTTTTTTTACTTTCTTTTTTTTTTATATATATAACTTTATTGCCTATGAAGATTTTTCTTTCATTTTCATTTTTAACCAACCAACATACGCTCAATTTCATAAGCAGTATTTAAAAGTAGTAAAAAAAAAAAATGTTGCATACAACAGGGCGCAGCGCATTGAGTGACAGAAATCCAGCAATCCAACTGTTTTTCTGACTTTTGCTTTAAAAGCGCTCAAGCAACAAAAGCAACTCAAGTCAACCCAAATCGAGCTCAACTGACAGACAAGCCTCAAAATCACACACACACGCACACACACACATGCATGCACGATCATCGTCAGACACAAACGCATTCAAATTTGGCCTCAAAAAAAAAAAAAAAAAAAAATAAAAACAAAAGCGACAAAAAAATGCACATGTCATCTGCGTAGCAAAATCAAGAACGTTTCAAACCAACAGCAAATCGGATAAGGTTGACGAAATTGAGTATTATTATGTTTAAACAAGGCACACGCTCATAGCGCACAAAAGTATGCAGTGATATGTGACGCCAACACAGAACACATGACAAAAAAAAAAAGGCGATGAGATAAGACACAAGCAATAATATCATATGACAAGACACAAGCACAATGTGTGGCACATATCTGTGTGTGTATGTGTGTGTGTGTGTGTGTGTATATGTATGTGTGTGTACACAAGCTCATATTGACAGCAGTGGCAGCATCATCAGTTAAAAATCGTAGCAAATACGATTGAAATGAAATATGTTCAAAATTCTGTTGCCGTCTTTTAGGCAAAATTATACGAGAGTCACTTAAAATTGCTGCCATATGCATAAATCAATATGCAAAATAGCAAAAATATGTAATGTTACTCAAAAGCCAGCTGACTTTTTGTATGTTGTTGTTGTTGTTGTGTACCAAATATATATATATTTTTTATTGGCCATGCCATCAAAAGGTTCTGCGCTCTGCAAAAGTCAATGTCATACACTACACTAACATATGCCTGTCCCATTGACTCTTAGCCTAACTTGCTGCCTGTTTACCTTCACATTCGTCTCTAGCAGAATGCACATGTATGTGTGTGTGTGTGTGTTTTTTTCCTTCGCTGTTCTGTTGTGTGCTGTTTTGTCCTTAATTTCTTTTCATTTTTGATGCCAAGTCCTTTGTTAAACAAACAACAACAACAACAACAGCAACAACACTAAGAGCAGCGTCAAGACAGAACATGATGACAGCCTTCGGCTAATGGCACACGGCGTTAGGCATTTTAGGCAAAGCGCGAGGGCACATTTACACACATACACACACACACACACACATACTTAGGTGGGCGTTGGGTCAACGGTATGTACAAATGTCGGAACATATGCAAAATGCTGCTCATATGTTGACATCAAACAAGCAAACTGACATAGACAAACAAACAAACAAACAAACCAACCAACCAACGAAGGCACAAAGCAAGCAAGACGGCGCGAAAGGCAGCCAAGTTGCCTTCTGCATATGTGGCATGGGCATGAGCAGAGGCAATCGGACAGCCGGCCAGCCGGCGAGCAGCCAACGTGCAGCATGCCATCAAAGAAGAGACTGCGAGCTGCCAAAGCAAACCTTAACATTTGTCAGAGCCAAGACAACATTTTTAGTTCATTTGAATTATTCTTTTTATCATTTTGTTTCTTTTTTCTTATTTTATTTTTTGTTGTTTTTGCCTGCCAACACCTTAGCAGCTTTTTTTTTTTATTTTTATTAACATTTTTAAAACAAAATTAAATAAAAACCAGTAGAGACGATTATATACCATCCACGCCCTTTTGTGCGCCACGCCTATTGTTTATTTGATTATTATTTCTCTTTATTAAAGACCTCTTATAATTATTAAGCCTCATTGGTTGCCAGAGATCTGATAAATTACTGACTTTGTTTATAAACCATGCCCATTTTGCCATCAAAATAGTGTTTACGACACCCTATGAAGATTAGTATGATGTTTCAAGTCAAGTAGTTCAGGAACAATAAAGTTTTTCTCTTCATCTTCTGGCTTTTGTATGGCAGGTACAAATTTCAGTAATCCGATCTTAATTAAACTTTCGGATATTTCATCTGGCCATGTAAAATTACCACTCTTTAAATTTCAGCACTCTCTCTTACAGAACAATAAAGTTTTTCATACGATGATTTAAAATTTCTTCTTGTTTTCGTATGAGGGCTACAAGTTCCAGTGATCCGATCTCAATGAAACTTTCAGGTATTTAGTCTTAGCACATAAAAATATTACTTGTGAAATTTCTATATTACAAAACAATAATGTTTTTGGCATGGTGACTGCAAGTTCCAGTGATCCGATCATGCTATTGCCGACCAATGATTTATGGTAGTAAAATTCAAGGGCAAAATTTCAGGATAGCTTCAAAATTGTGGTAAGAGATAGCATACATGCAGACAGACAGTCGGACATGGCTATATCAACTCGTACTCAACTCGTTTGTATAGTCGAAGATCTCTCCTTCTGCGTGTTACAAACTTCTTGACAAAACAATAATACTTTACTACGTGAAGCGTACAAAAACAAACTGCAAATTCTTGAAAACAAAAAAATGAACAATTTCCAAACAAGAAATTGACTAAGCAAATTATGAAAACAAACACAGACACACGCACACACACACACACACACATGCACGCAGACGCATATGAAAACATGACAAAAACAAAACAAAAGCCACAAAAACCGTACACGTATGGAAATTTAGCTAACCTGATGCCCAAAATGCCGACTCATATACCCCACCGCCCACTGTTTTAGAGCAAAAAGTGCACTGCATCAATAATGTGCAAATAAAGAGCAAACGCACACACACACACACACACACACACACACATGCATTGATATTTATGGCAATTTTCGTAGGCGAGCAAACGAGCAAATGTTAAAGAAGCGTTTCACTGAACAAAGCAAAACAAAACAAAACAGTTGTTTAATAAACAGGGTGAGTTGTCTGGTGTCAGAACAAAATGATTGCATTATATAGACACACACACACACACACACACACACGCATAGGCATATAATACAGTTGCACTTTCAATATTGTTTGTTAGGCAATTTGAAGCAAATGGCATGTCAACTCTGGCATTGCTGCTTTGCCTTTAATACAAAACAGTCGTTGTTGTTATTGTGCTGCCACAGTGCAGTGCCAACAATAACAATAGCAATAGCAACAACAACAATAGCAACAACAGTTCAATTCGTTACGGTTTAGTTCGGTTTAAGTTCAATAGAGCGAAACTAAACTGTGGAGAGTTTGTGCGCTGAGCTTATTTTCGTTCTAATTTCATTTTGATTTATGGCTAAAATATTTTAATTTGTTTGGGTGTGTGTGTGTGTGTGTTAGTGTTGGCATGTTTGTTTACTTGTGTGTGTTTGTGTGTGTTATGCGTGCACATGCATATGCATGCCTTAACCCAATTATTAACACAAATATAACCAACAATGACGCCTTTATACATGTTTATTCATTTTTGAATTTTTTTTTTTTATTTTTTTTTTACTTATTTATCAAACATATTTAGAGACCTTTATCTCAGCGTTTTTTTTTTTTACATGTATTGCGGCTTTCCACACTAACTTCAAACATTAAATTTATTTATTTATAAGCACAAAAAAAATATAAATAAAAAATAAAAACACATGACTTCATTTTTTTACAGTCGTCCATACTTTCATGTGTTCATCTCTCCAAACAATAAAATTTTTGTGTACGAATTGCAATTTTTTTGCCGCAAACAAACATCATAGCAGCGTCAAAAACAAGTTGTCATCGTACTCGACGTACTCGTCTCTGCTTTGAGGCAATTCAAGTTGATTTCATGCTTCATGCTTAAGTGCCAACTAACGATGATGCTAATGATGATAATGACGATGACGATGAATGCGTTGTCAAGCGTCAAATCATGTTTTGACCTACTGACTTGCATTGAGCATTTGCAAAGTAGACAAGTTAGGTCAAATTGTATAATAACATAATATAATCAAGAGGAGCAAATTCTGCAATGCAAAAGGACGATGACGACAACGACGACGACGACGAAAGTTACACTAATGACAGTTTTCATTTTCATTTTCAGCTAATTAACCCACTAAGCGGCGTTAATATTTATACATTTAACCTCATTTTTTGTATGTTTCGCCTTTTTTCGCGCGCTTCTTCTTTTTTGGAGAAAGTCAAGCGCTAATTAACCTCAAAAGGGCTGACAGAAATAATATAATATGACCAAGGGGCACCATGCAGACGAGCAGTGCAACTCAGCTTCTTCTTTTCTTGTATTTGTTTTCTAAATTTTGTAATTCTTTTTTTTGTTTTATTATTTAAAAAACTAACAAGGCAAAAGGTCAGCACATAAATTTCGTTAAAAGAGTTATAAAAATAAAATGATATAATAAAAACAGCAAGCAATTGCAGTTGAGAGTGCTCGACTTCGCATACCCTGCACATTGAGCTTTTGTAATATTTTTACCCGAGGTATTATTTTCCCCTCACCCATAAACTGAGGCCGAAGAGAAAACCAAAATTAAACTTGATCTGCTTAATGAATAAAAGAATCGTGCTGCATAGTTTCCGAGATCGGAGCGTTCAAACGGACGAACAGTCTGTCCCTAGCAAAATCGATTTCTGTTTCGCTACTGATCAATAATATATACATATGGTTTGTAGAGTCTGCCACGCCTCCTCTTAAGTGTTGCATACATTTTTGATGCGCACAAAACTAATATACCCATGTACCATAAGGCACAAGGTATGAAAATGTGGAAAATAAATGTACAAAATACATATTATATGCTAAACCGAAATGCAACGCATCGCAATCAAGCGAAAGAGTGAGCGAGATGGCGTCGATGATGGCGAAAGAGCATGACAGCAAAGCGGCGCGAAGAGAGTTTCAAAAGTGCAATTGCAAAAATAACAGTAGTGGCGACAGCAGCAGTCACAACAACAACAACAACAGCAACAGCAACAACGCCGAAACCATAACGGCGAAAGACGCGCACAAATTGCAATAAAAACAAAAACAAGAAAAATAGAAGAAGAAGCGAAAAGTTTACGAGGCACAAAACAGCGCGGAATTTCGGGCGCCTAAAACTAAATTCGCATATTAGTCAACACTAACAAACAACATTCAAAATACACAGAAGCGAAAACAAAACAAGTAAGGCCGATATAGTCGAGTATACTCGACAATATAATACCCTCTACACAGCAAATCTAAAAATATGTTACTGATTGTAATTTAAAAAGGAAAACTGGCGAACAAACCAAAGTGATCGTAAATGTTAATTAACCATGTTAATAACATGTCAACAATGGCAATGTTAACAGAATATGAAAACATATGAGTTCATAGCTAACATTCTGTTATTGTTCAAAATCGTTGGTATGGCATGGTTGAGAGGTGAAAAATTTAGTATGCAGTTTTGTAGAGCTATTCTGACTGAGTCTACAAACCGATCATGATTCATGATCATGGAGCTACATATATCAACTCATGTTGTCGTTCTGATCAAGAATATATATATTTAATGGAGTCCCACTCTCCTGCTTTTGGGTGTTACATAAATTTCATCTCAAACAAACTTAACACACACACACACTGTGTATACAGGGTATAAACAACAAAACATATATATATATATGACATCAAAAATAACAGCAACAGCAACAACAAACAATAACAACAACAGTAACAGTAACGTTAGCTGAAACTGCAACGAAGCAGGACACGCTGGCGGCATGTGGCCCTGGCCTGTATTCGATTAAAGAGCAAGGGGGACAAAGCTAGTAGCTAGTAGACAGTATAAAAGCAACAGCAGGTGGCAAAGTATGCAAAGAGGGAACGAGAAGCTGTCTTAGGTTAGTTTAGGTCGGCTCTCACTCTGACTCTGATTCAGGCGAAGGCGAGAGCCGAACGAGGAGCGCCAAACGAACAACAACTTACAAATGCAATGCTGCAAACGAACGAAGTTGATTTAAGTGAAGCAAAGACATGGAGAGAGAGAAGTAAAGTGAAGTGCTAGTGGCAGTGGTAGTGAAGTGAAGTGGAAGCTGTGAAGTGAAGTTCTTCGCGCATTTGTCTTTTTCTTTTTGTTTTTGTTTTTTTCTTTCTTCCTTTGTTTTGTGAGTTCGTTTGTTTGTTTGTGTCAACGTGACACAATTTTTACACTTTTGCTGCGGTGTCATTTGGTGTTGGCCGCGCTGTCGCTGTCGCTGTCGCCGTCGCTGCCGCCGCAGTCCGTTACTGCAGCAAATAACGCCGTCAATGATGCTGCGACCGCTGAAAGTTGTTTTGTACTCATTTTTTTTCTTTCTGTTGTTATTTTTTCTTGTTTTTGACTTCTCTTTCGCTCTTTTTTTGCTATTGTTGTTGTTGTCACGCGCTTTCGTATAACGAAATACAACATAAGCGTATGCAGTGGCGTAGCAATGGGGTGGCAGAGCGCGCAAACTACCACTGGCCCACGGCACAAGGGGCCCAAGTTGCAAGTTGGCTGTGTCACGTTTAATTAAATTTATGCTCGTTTTAATAAACCGAATTTTTTTTACAATGATTTTACGATTCGAAAAAGTACATCCAAAATGTACTATATATTTATAATGTTGTTGCTAAATTCAAGGAATCTATAAAATCAACTACCCTCTATCATAAAGCGCCCCTGATGAACTTGCCACGGGTCTCAGATGGTATTTGTTAGCTACGCCACTGAACAAATGCATTGAAAACATTTGTCATCTTTTTTTTTGAAGAACATACAAAAAAAAGATATTAAAGAAAAAAAATGTTATTCTTTAAAAGTTAAAATGTAAAACTTTTCATTGCTGTCACAATTTTTTTTGGCTTTGCCAGTTGACATTTTAGTAGAATAATTTTTGTGCTTATCTTCTTTGGCTGCCGCCATTATGTTCGTTTTTGTTGTTGCTGCTGTTGTTGTTGTTGTTGTTGGCACCTTTTAAGTCAAGGACAAATGCTGCTGCAGGACCTTTGGCAGCCTGATTTTGATTTTATTGTCACTGGATTTCATTTGCATTTCGTATATTTTTTTTGTTTTCTTATTTTTCTTCTCTCGTTATTTAAAAGTGTTATTGTCTGTATTTTTGTCTCTGTCTTGCATACGTTTGCTCAGCGCATTTTTCTCGCCTTTTCTAAATTTGTTGTGTGTGTGTGTGTTCGTTTTTTTTTTTTTTTCGTCCTTTAACAAAAGCGACAAAAATTGTTTTGCGGTCAACGAAAATGCAGCAAAACTTTTCCTTTCCGCTTGTGTTTTTGGTCGGTCAGTCGGCGAAGGCTTAAATAATAAAAGCAACAACGACAACAACAACAGCAACAACAACAACAGCAGCAACAACAACGATGACAACATCAACGACGTGGTTAAAACTAAATCGAAAATTCATAAACTATAAAGCGCTTGATCTTCTTGCTAACAGGCACTGAACTCTACCGCAGCATGTTGCATGCAACACGGAAGCGATGCAAAATTCAAAGCGGAAGTCAATTGTCAGCAGCAACGGAAGGAAGCAGCACCATCTGCCGCAACAGCGCAAGGCTCAAAGGGTGTGCATTTTTTGTTTTTTTTTTTTTTTGCACGCCTTTTTTTCAATATTTATTTCTCCTATTTTTCATTTCTTTTTGTCTGCCATGTTCGTTCGTTGTTATTAACGAAATTGCTTTGCTTGGGTTTTGTTTGGTTCGACAATTAATAAGAAGCATGCGATGCATACTTTTAGGCTGCATTTGTAATCAATAAATTATACGTATTTTTTTTTTTTTTTTGCTTTAATAATTATTTTAAATCATTAAAAAGCTGTTTCCGTACAAAAATGAAATATTATTATATGCCATGTCAAATGTTGACAATGATAATGATAGAATGTGCGCGTGTGGTCGCCACTGAACACACACACACACACACACACATACACACAGACGCAGACAATTGCGCACATGTTAAACCAAAATTAAGCATAAATTTATATTTAATAATGAATAAATTTTGCAAGCGCATTAAATTTTATTATTCTCATATCAACATCAACATGTATGAACCATCAACGATGCGTGGCCAAAAACCAAAACCGAAACTCAGCAATTGAGCAAAGCAATAAATCGCGTCGGCCGTTTGAGAGCAATTGGCAAATTTATGCACTGACAAAACACACACACATACACACACACACATACGCACACACATGTACATGCATATGCATACATAAACAAACAAACGCATTAAAGACAACAACAATGAGAAAATCGCATATTTAATTGAACATCAAATGATGTTTAATTTCAATTTAATTACTAAACAGGTTTTTGATTTATTTGTTGTTGCTTCATTTTATTTTTTAGCTGCAAATGAATTCTTTTTAATTCGTTTTTCGTTAAATTTTTTTAATTAGCTTACGATTTTTTTTTTAGCAATTTTTAAATATAAAATTTAATACAAAGATGTGAATTTCCTTGCCATGCTCACACAAACTCTTATCTATCTATCTCTCTCACTCGCCCGCTCTTTTTCCATTACTTGAATGAAAACTGTTTTAAATTATTTGCGTTGCATGACTTTTCACTTTATTACTTAAATCGAATGTTAAAAGTATATTTATTATTTCTTTTTTTATTTTATTTTTTTTTTTCCAATATTAATTTATGACTTTCAATAATGCTTTGCAACCTTTGACTTCGAACACTTAATTTTGTGCAACGCATGAAACATCAGTCAAGTCAATATGGTTGACATTAAACCGACTCACACACTTCTCCGGCTCTTCCTCTGCCGCGCTCACTCACACTTACACTCAACCATAAATCAATGAATGCATACAAAAAGTGTCAAATAACAACGAAAAAAAAAATAGAAATAAATAAATAAATCCGCATGTGCATTATGAGCATTAATTATAACAACAACAACAACAACAACATCGCACACTTCGCTTACAATTGATAATGTTTTAAGACGAAATCAATATCATTATGAAAGATCAAATGTTGTAAGCCAATAAAGCAAAGTCAATGCGCTTAACGCAATTCTGATTCACAAAACAAGTTTAATAAAAATTATAAAAATTGTGCAAAATTCTTCGGAAAATTCGCAAATATTGTTTTTCATTACGTAGAAAAATATAATTTGCGGTTTAGTAATGTAAATTGATCGCTTTAAGAATTTGTTCGGTTGCAAAATTTAATTTTGTTTGCAAAATTCAAAAGACATGCCCAAGACTAATCAAATAGTCGAATTTTTTTTTACTTTTCTAGACCAATTGGTTCCAGATATGTATGTATGTATATAACTACTTTCTATTTTGGCTATAAGTGGGCGTGGCCAAGCTTATTTTATGACTGAATCTTATTGCACTCAATCCTAATAGCATACATGCAAAGTTTCATTATTATGGAATACATGGTTCCAGAGATATAAAAATTTTTAAATTTTACTATGTTAGGGTTCGAGTCAGCTATAACAATCCTATCTCAAAAGACAACCTAGAAAATACGACTTTTGTATTTTTTTAACCAAGGTATCTTCAGTTGTTTGCCCCTCACCCATAAACTAAGTCCCGAAGGGCATAATCGACATGCTAAGGAATTTTGTTTGTACATATTATAGTTTCCGGGATCGACGAGTTCATACAGACAACTCATTTGATACTGATCAAGAGTATATATACTTTATAGGGTCACGCCTCCTTCATCGTGCTACCTACATTTTCGATGTGCACAAAACTAATACAGGGTATACCACAAGGCACAGGGTATAAAGAGCAATACGCTGTCATCAAGACATTGATGATCTTCCGAATAAAAACACATATGTTTTTTGCAAGTTAGAACGCTGAGCGAAATCTCATGAGCTGAGAACGAACTATTTTTGAAATATAATTACAAATTAATATGTTTGTCTTTTATACTCTTAAGTCGCACCGACATGTCGTAGTCAATTGTTGTTGTCGTTGTGTTCGGTTTAAAGATCTGGCAAGCATTTAATATGAGCAAACGATTGCTCGCGTCAACTTTTATGTCTGCTTCCTGTCGGAGCGTTTTTAATTTGGCAGCGTTTATTCGCGTTGACAATTTCTCCAGCGAACGCGACAAATATCGATTATCACCATGACAGCGACGACAGCAACAACGACGACAGCAACAACGACGACGACGACAAATATTCGATGCTTGAACTCAAGTCGAATTTTACAGACTCAATTCTAGTCAATTCGTTTCGATATGATTTGACATGCAGCAACAACAACAACAACATGCTGATGATGATGATAAAAACGTACATACATATAAGAAAACTTCTACGTTATTTTGTACATGTTCATGTGCGTGTGTGTGTGTGTCTCTCTCTATAAAATATTTCGTTTAATATTATTTTTTTTATATATTTGATTTTATTTTATTTTTTTTTTGTTTAACTGGGCGCTGCTCCATTTTCTGTGATTTCAGTGACAAGTGTCAATGTCGTCTGGCAACAGCAATCAGGCAAATCGAATCGAATTGAAACAGAAACGAATACAAATCAAATGCGAAGCTAGTTGAGTAGCGTATTAGACATGTTTTTTATACCCTTTACAGACTATGTATCAGGGTATATTCTGTTGTTGATCGATGGGGTGGCCAAGAACAGATCGAGTTCGATCCACATCTGTCCACATCAACAGTTCTCGAAAACTATATTAGTATAAGTCTTGAAATTTAAAAGATCTACTCGTGAGATCATGCGCTACTTGAAGCTTAAAGATTAAACATTTTTTCTCTCCCACATTTCCCTTCAAATAGCTCTTGAAACCACCTAAACTATCAAATATATTTAAAAAGGCATACCAAAAAATACCCCTCCCCCTAATTGTTGTCCATTAAAGGCAATCAAACTAGAGTTTTTAATAAAATCACCAATTTTATACTTGTTATACCCTACACACACAGTGTGTCATATAATATATATATATAAAGTTCAGAAAAGCAGATTTTTCGGTAATTAAAACGAACCGAAGCATCATCAATTGGTTTATAATATGAGCTTTCACTGTATTAATTTGCTTTAAATCTACATTTTTTTCCCCCATTGTCAGACTGATTGTATTTACTATATTATTTAATACACGTGTTAAGCGATTAAGCTGCAAAATCAAAAAAGCCTTTGATCTCACAGCCATTTTGTGCGCAAAAAACAATAACAAAATTGCCCTTTGTTTTCGGGAATTATTTTTTTACGCTCGTTACGTTATATTCTTTTCTCTGTTGTTTTTGTACTTTGTTGTTGTCAAATTATTCATAATTCCAATGAAGCGCAATTAAGGCGAACGCAAAAAATGTCATATATATGTAAAATATGAAAATATTTCGCCTCAGGTGAAACGTGAGAGATTCATTGAAAAAACAATCAATGCAATTAAACACACACAAGCACGCAGTAAGTGTGTAACACAAGTGTCTGTGAGTGCGAGCGAGAAACACACAACACATAAATAAACAGAACTACAATAAGAAGAATAAAACGAAAATAAAAAAATATAAATAAGATGAGTCGAAAATTTATGGCTTATTTAATTTAGTGCTTGTCAGCTTTTTGTTACATTATTAATGCAATAATAAAATGAGAAAAGAGAAAAATCAAAATCAAAATTTTACGTATACCATGATCTTGAGAATTGTACAACAAAAAAAAACACACACACAACAAAAACATATAAAAAGCTCGCCATAACTCAATTGACAACATTTTCGTCTTCATCAACAAAATATTGTACTCACTTACACAAACCCCCTTCCACCCTTCACACTGTACGCTTAAAGCGTTCACTTGCCACACATATAAATATATATATATGATATTTCTTTACATTCATTCATTCATGTTGCGCATATTAAAATAAACGGCAAAATTTTTGAAAAATACTATAAATTGAATATTTGAAAACAACATTTTTTTTTTTCTATAATTTTGTTTTGAAAAGTATTGCTTTGATTTATAGAACGTTTTGATGCCATTTTTTCAGCTCATAGACAACATTTTTTTCGAGCGAATTCTGCGATAAGTTTCTGTTGATAACCTCTTCGGTCTCGGTCAATTTGTGCACGTATATTGTATTTATTTTGAAGTACATTTCTATATACAAATACAAAAAAAAGAATACACAGTAAAATCTCTAAGAAGTTTTGTTTTTTTTTTGCTATTCGTTATATTAGTTTTTACTGTATATATTTATTGAGTTTGAGGTACAGACATTTCTTTTTTTTTATAGTAAATTAAATATTAAAAAAGAAATGCCAAAATTCATTGAGAATGAATACTGATCAAATGCTATAAAGAGACAACACGACCATGGAAATGAGCTGTTTAACGATTACACGGAATTTGCCATACAAGTGTTATTATCATTTATGAGCTGTTAGGCATTTTTTTAATGGAATTTCAATGAAATTAATTACTTTTGCGTTAAAGTTATCAATTACCAAGCTTCGTTAGCGAAAAATCGGCTTTGCAAAACTAACTTTTATCGTCTTATAAAAAGGAAATCCGCACCTTTTCCTAAAACCGCTTATTACGTCTTCCATATTTATAGAAACAAACTTCACGTTGTCAAAAACAAATTTGATTGTTTGCATTTCTATTACAATAATAAAACTTCACGACAACAAATAAAATAAATTAAGCTCACTTAGCATTTATCAAAATTAATTAAAATTACATGTATGTATATTTGTAGCTAAAAGATACTTTTGTCACTGGTTTCAAATTTAAACAGTGTTTTTTTTTTCAATTCAATTGCAAGTTTCAACAACTTCGGCTTTTATTTAAATCAATTTACTTGCCGACCGAAAACACAACCGAAAACAATGAAGGCTTTTAGTTGTTGTTGTGTTTGTTTTTTTTTTTTCATATACCACAAAGGATATACGAATACTTTAGCAAGATTCCTTTGCTTATTCTTTCTTGTATTATTTATTTTTATTTCTTTTGGGTTTTTTTTTTTTTTTTGTTATTTGTTGTGTAATTTTATTATTTAATTTTGTTGCTTTGGCTTTGATTTACTCTGGCAAGGCAAGGCAAGGCAACAGCGAATGTGAATGTGAATGTGAATATGAATGTGCATGTGTCTGTGTCTGTATCTGCGAATATCGCTAAGACTAAAGCAGCCAAAGCAGCTTGTTCAGCGGTTGTGGCGCCTTGGGGAAAGGATTTTCAACATAATCTTAAAATTTACTTAGTCATGCTGCCAACGTTCCTTCGTCGTTCGTTGTTCATCGTTGTTGGCATTGTGAATTGTAACTGACGGAGTGACAGACAGACAGACCGACAAACAGACAGACAGACAGACAATGAGAGAGGCTGTGTGCGAGGACCTTGAAAATAAAGCGAGCATCTGCACATTGACAGTATGGTTTTAGTGTCATACAAAGCCACACACACACACACACACACAAACACTCATGCACTCATGCACACTTACAGAAAATCCACTATGAATGCGTTCGCTCGTTCGCTGAAACAGTGCAGAAAGGCGCAGAGTGTAGAGCGTAGAGTGTAGAGCAAAGTAGAGTAAATTGAAGTAGTTTAGTGGCTACTGAAATCAGTTGCAGTGAAACTAAGAAAATTTCGCTAAATCGCTTGTGGTGCACATCATTGTTGCACTGCAATACAGTACAGCAAAGCGCTTCCCCGCTACCACTCTCACCATCGCACACTCACCATGTGACCCTCTTTTACACTGTCTATTGATGTTGGCTCACTGTACGTCCGTCCAACTGTCTGTCTGTCTGTCGGTCGTTTGTCCGTTTGTCTGCCTATAGTGCTGGTAGCTTTTGGTAAATCTCACTTGCGGTTTGGCAACTCTGCAGCATTACTGCGCTACTGCGTTTTTCTATGCCTGCCGCTGTTGTCACCATCATCATCATCATCATTATCATCATTATCTTATTCTTTTGCTAACATTTACGTGCACATGCGAGTATTTTTCTCAAACGTGTTCTACTCGTTCAATCGTTCAAACATGCCCCCCTGCCGTCTTTTAGTTTGTTGCCTCTTGCCAACATTTGTTTGGCCCTTGAAATGTGCGCTTATCCTATAGACTGTCGCAACAGCATTAACCAAAATATTGTCTTTTGTTTGGGCGCTTTTCTGTTTTGTTTTTTTTTGTGTTTTATTGGTTTTTTGTTAGCCACGTTTCGTTTGCCGCTTTCGTGACTCTTCTCTTGCTTTAAGCTTTGGTTGCATTTTAGTGTATTTTCATTGCACTTGCATTATTAAAATACGTTTATGCACTCAAGCCGCTGCTCAGCACAGTTGCCACAATTGTTTCACGCACCCCCCCCCCCCCCCCCCCTCGCTCTTAGACGAAATGCACTTGGCACGCGTTCATTTCAATAACAAATCTGATACACTTTGGCTTCCATTTACCATTCACCATTTACCGTTCGCCGACATTTGACTCTTTAGTTTTTGTCTGTTGTTGGTTCTTGTTTTTGTTATTGCTTAAAAATTCGTATATCTTTATTTGCAGTGATCTTGTTAGCCTTCGCACCTAACTTCAATGCACGTCGCACACCTTTTACTGTTTCTGTTTCTGTTTAAGCTTGTTCAAGTACACTTCAACTCTTAAGCGCTTGAAAGCCTGCTTACTCACACAAGCAATACGAACGAACCAAGTAAGACTATAATATTCCAAATAAC
>JBAMBP010003125.1:0-87147 GCA_037044515.1 Phortica magna | reverse complement strand
GATTAACTATATTTTGCAACAAACAAAAAATCAAATGCTCTTTAAAAAACTTTTAAAGACTCTGTTCATTTATATGTATGTATGTATATCTATTTTTAAAAATCAAGCAATAAACGAATAACGCAGCATGTTTTTAACTGACTTTTTAAAACTTGAAAAGTAATTTTTCCGCTCATTCCTTTTCCATGCTTTGTCTTTGCCTGCCTGTTTTATTGATATCGAACCACTGGAACTGGGTACTTGCCATACCAAATGAACAAGAGGAAGAGAAGCAAATTTAAGTCGTCGCATGGAAAACTTTTTTTTTTTACCCCATCTTAAAAACTTAAAAGTTCATAGGGCGACTATTTTGATTCCAATAATTTCTATAACTCTGGCACTCAATGAGGTATAACAATGAAAATTTGTACGTAAGCTATGTATATAAAAACCAATAAGATGCAAAAGAAAAAATGGGCGTGACGCAAAAAGGATCGTGAAGAGTATACAATCTTCGGCAACACCGAAGATAGCGTTCTTAATGGCTTCGTTCAAGATTAAATTCAAGAAAACTACATATAAAAAAAAAAAAAAACTAAGTATCTATTGATATTTCCATAACTTCAAGCAAGTTCTTACAATCTTTAAATAATACAAATAATAAAATCAACACCTTACAACAATAACAACTGCAACAAACATACACAAAAACTCATACAAATGTGAAAAAACAAGTTTCAAACTTGTCTACATTATTTTGCTCATCTTAATGTAACAACAATGCAACAAATAAACTGAATTTGATGTTGAAGAGGTGTGTGCCTGCCTCAGTGTAAATGAGCACAAATTGCGTCAAATGAAATTACGACATAACAAAAGTGATTTAATTCAAATTGATTTACATGTGAGAAGAGGCCTTTTTCGTAGGCTTAAAGCACAAGGCAGATACAGATACAGATGCAGATACACGCACACACACACACACACACATGCACACCCAATTGAATGAACTCTGATTGAGTCTAATTGAATTAAAAAATGGCGCATGGGCGAAAATCCCATTGAGCGCTTCTTCAATTATTGATGTCAATTTAGTTAAACGTATGTTTTGTGCGATTGCTATACAACATAGGCGCATTTAATGGTGCAAAATGTATAACACATCAATGCATGCTTATTGTTGTTTTTGTTGTTGTCATTGCATTTGTTGTTTGTTGTGTTGTGCCCATTTGTCGCGGCCATGAGCTGAAACCGCAGGACTCGCAACATAACACATTTTCAGCTCAAGGCTCACTTGAGCGCATTCAATTTTCAAAAGTAATTTCCATTTAACATTTTCATTCAAAATGCATTTATTTGTTTGGTTTCATTTTTTCATTTTTTTTTTTTTTTGTTTTGCATCTAAAATGCACTTTACTTTAATGCATGCGGTTTGTTTATTTACCTCTTGGGCCATGTTTTTTTTTTCTTTCTTCTTTTTTCGCTCTTTTTCACTGTTTGATTTGTGGTATAGATACGCTTTGCCATTTAAGAGGCACTGAAGTTTAGCATAGATATTTTTTTTTTCACAACTGCGCGTGTGTGTGTGTGTATGTGTTTGCCCATTTTTATTTATATTTCACATTTACTTTACCGCACACAGCAACACAAACAACGTAAAGAATGAAATATCAAATTGTATACAAAAACAACACAAAAACAAAGTAAGCAAGTAGCATGCAACATAGTTTTATGTTCATGTGTTTTCTTTCAATACCCTACACACATATAAAAAGTAGGCCACTTTGTAGTACAAACCAAACATGTGCTAATGTATAAATGATTGCCATAAGTAAACATAAGAGATTTCAATGTTGACTTTTCCAACCATTTGGCAAGAGATAACTAAGAAAACCATTGATTGTTGGTTTGGCATTTGGTATATACATTTTGTAGCGCATAAAAACGTCTTTACGACTGAAATTGATATTTTGCTTTTGTCAACTCATAGCAAATGACTCTGTGGCATATAAACTATACATTTTTGTTGAATGCATTTGCCGCAGGTTAGTTGCACTTACGTGTATCTACAAAGTGCATACAATTCACCTTTGTTTTGCTAAATGGTTCACTTGCTGGTTGTTGGTTAACAACAGCTATAGATTCATTTTACCATAGCTACAACTAACACTAAGGGAAACACTTAGTAACAGCAAATGAAAATGAAAAAATAAATAGGATAATTCAAAAGCATTTTTTGTTTTTTTTTTGCAAGTAAACATTTTTAAAAAGGAAATAATTTAAGGTATCCTAACATTTTTTATATACTTTCGTATTTGCGCTCAAGCAATATTACTTTAACACCAAGCAAAAAAAAAAATTATATGAAACCAGAAAGGGAGTTATTTTTGGCTTATATACTCCTGCAAACGTTTTCCCAATTTTTCCTTTTTGTCGATTTTCTAACTTGTCTTAATGAAAGCAAAGTAGTCATATTTCACTACATTTTGCAGTCTTGTATCTCGTCTGCTTCTAGAAAAATCCCATTTTTAAGTTTTTCGCTATATGGGCGGTACCACGCCCTTGGGTCCAATTTGGATTATAGTCAGGCAATAATAAAAACACGTAATTACAAAGTTTAGTCTGTTTATATTCAAGAACAAAAAAGTTTCTAACAAAAACCTTATTTTTGAGCGATCGTTCCTATGAGAGCTATGTGCTATAGTAGCCTGATCTTGACCATTTTTTCACTATATCTGTGTTTATATCAAAGAAGTTTTTGTGCAAAATATTGAGTTGATAACTGCAAAAGCACACCATATTTCAAGAAAAAACCTTATTTTTGATCGATCGTTTCTATGGGAGCTATGTGCTATATTGATCCGATCGAAATAATTCTGAGATATACAATGCCTAGACATATCTCAAGAATATCTGCGTTGAAATTTTTTCGATATGTTTAAAAATCTAGGAAGAGTTTTCACTGAAACAGACAGACAGACGGACAGTTGGACATGGTTATTTGAACTCGTCTTGTCGTGCTGATCAGCCATATATATATACACTTTATATAGTCGGAGATGTCTCCTTCGGTGCGTTGCAAACTTCATGACAAAGCTAATATACTCATTTTTGTAAGAGTATAAAAAAAAACACGTGTAACAAAATCGTACTTGAGGCGAAAAAGTAATTTTATGTTAATTTCCATTGCTATTCAAATGTATCTGACAATAATGAAATATGGCGAAACATGTGTGTTTTAATGAAGCACAGAAATATGTGTTTTTTTTTTTTAAATTGCTGACGAAATTTTGAAGATTTTAACACAATATTTCATGTGTTTTGCTATAAAAATATATATGTCTATAAAATCTAACGTACCATAATGTACGGGGCATAAGAAGACTTCTTAATTTTGTAGTATTTTACGCTTATGTGGAATTTCCCAAAGCAAATGTATTCTAATAAAATGAATTAATTTATTCAAATATACGAGGAATAAATAATTTAATTTCTTTACTTAATGCAAAGCAATAAGCGAAGCATTTATTGTTATAAGAACTTGATTGTTGTTCAATGATAAGTCAATTTGCATGCAGACACAAAACTAATTAGCATCAAACTGCGTTGCGATGTGCAATGTCGATGCTCAGATACTTTGGGTAAGTCAACTTCAAACAAGTTTTTGTCTTGAAACGTGTTCGAGCAATTTTAACAAATAAAACATTCAATTTTTTAACAACGCTTTGTAATTGAACAATCTTCAAACGAAAAATGATAATATCTTGACGATAAAGTCATTCCAAAAGTAATTCATTTAATGCTTAACCGTTTACTTTTGAAGGTGTTTTGAAACAAGCATGGCAGGACTTTAACGACCTGGTTAACCTTAAATACTTACAACGAAATGTACAGCACCTGCGCTGTAGCACCTTTAGAAGCGAATATGGAAAGGACCATCTCATTTTTTCAAGTCTCTAGAGGCACGTACATCTTTCACGGGAAGGGCAGCAAGCTATAGGCCCTCAAAACGCGGTCCCCCTATGTAAAAGGAAATTACACAGAGAAGGTTTGAGCCACAAGTGAAACGTTCAAAAATACACCTACTGAACGCCTTGTGAAGTGTTTCAATTTCCTGCTGGGAAGTTTAAATACATTTTCAAGTTGAGACACTTTCAAATTTCATACTTTCAACTTTCAAATAAAATACAGATTACATTTGTGTTAGTGAAAGGATATAATGGAGTTAAAAATTAGCGAGAAACACAGTGACCAATGAACTTGAGCTGCATTTTGTTAAACTGCTGCTGATCACTAGATCATTGAGTTGAACGATCTACACGTATTTTAACAAATGCGTCAATTGCGTACATTGACTTAACCTTCATTATCAACCATGAACTTAAAAATAAAACAAACTTAATTAATAATTTGAGCATTGCTTTCTTCTTTGATTACGTATGTATGTCACTGACTTCAAGACTCAAGACTCGACTTCGTTGTCGACGTCAATAATTTGCCATAACTCGTTGTGTTGTTTTCGTTATTGTTGTTGTTGTTGTCAGGCAATAACCGAATTTGTTGCGCGACCTCGAAAACTATTTGAATGATGAGTAAAAGCCTAACTGTTATTGACACCTAATACAGCAATAATGAATTAAAGCAACAACAACAACAACAACATCAATTATAGAAACCCACGCGCACTAACTTGGCGACAACTGGCATTGTTATTGTTTGTTTGAATTTGTACAGAAACAAGTGTTTTTCTACCTTTCCCCCTTCTATTTTTTTTTTTGCAAGTTCAAGCGCGAATGTTTGCCATTGTTGTTGCTTCTTTTTTTGGCACACAACGCTTTATTAATTTGTATTTAAACGTATTTAGAAGCTATTTAAGTATTACAAAAACAATTCCCAATTGTGACTTTAATGACTTTGAAAGCACTTAAAATATAAATAGTAACAAGAAATGCTGTTATGTTACATAGAATCACACGCAACATACGTTAGTCTAACACCTGAACTCAAAAACCAATTGTAAATGCTAGACTAACTTATGTAGCGTGCAGCCCTATGCAACATAGACGCATATTGGCAAATATGGGTTAAAGTACAATCAATGCCATCAAAAAACATGTTCAATATTATAAAAAAAAAGTGTCTCATATTTCTTTTGCGTAAAGCACTAATTAAGGTCGCACAACTTTTGCTTTTTAACAAACACAAATTTTGTTATTAGAATCTCAAGCAGATTAACATAAAACTTCAATCACAAAGCAAGACAACTTCTTATGTATCATAAGAAAAATAACAAAGAATTGCGCGCTTAATTGCAAAATCGCCATTAACCGCAAAAATAAGAAAAGGTGAATCAAAAAAAAAAATCAGTTTTTGCCTGCAAACCTCAAACGCCAAACGACTCAAGTCAAAAGCTTTAAAAACCACAGACGCATTGAAATGGCAAAAAAGCCAAAGAGCTCTAACCAAGGTGCTCCGATAGGTCAGGTCTTTGGGCCATGCCGTTGCAAAAAAAAAAACAAACTTCATTTACCATAAACCGACGCCGTCAACATGCATAAGTAGTTGAAAGCAAATCGTATCGGTTGAGTAATCAAAGTTAAAAAACAACAACAAGCACAAAAAAGAATATGAAAATCATAAAAAAGACAACAAACAAGTACAAAAGTACAAAGGCAAAGGCAAAGTAAACAACAATAATAATAAAGTGGAATGGGAAAATCATAGTGTACAAGAATCGGTATAACGATTCATTCCACAAGTTAAAACAACTCACAGTTGAACGCTAATTGAATATAAATTTGTTGCACGGTCATTTGATATATGCCAATTTATGCATATATATATGTGTGTGTGTTGCTGACTCTAATAAGCAACAATGCTCAAACTCAATAAAAGCATAAATCTTTAAACATTTCATCATCATATTTCAAATCAACCTTTACTTGAAGTATGTAAGTAGAGAGAGAGAGAAAAATTTCAATCCTCCAACAAGCCAAAAGAACAAAACGGAACGGAACAACAAAAACAATGCAAAGAATGCGCTGCTGGCATGCTAAGAAGAGATTACAAATAACCGAGTAGCCAAAGAAGACAAAGAAGGCAATAAGTAAAGTGTTAGACTGAAGAGGCGAGGAACAAGGAGCAAGAATAAAGTCATGATCGAAAACTGATTGTTGTTTTTTCTTATGTTTTTTGTTGTTGCTTTTGAGCATTCCAACCCGAACGAAAACCGGTACGCAAACGTAATGCGGTGCGGTTCATGTTTGCATGTGTGTGTGTGTGAGTTTGAATACAACATTAGATGGCGAATATGCTTTGCACAGTGAAATCTAACAATTTGACTAATTTTTGTTTTTATTAAAATCTAATATTTTTTAAATGATATTAGTCAAATCTGAATGTCTAAAAGGCTTTATTCAAAATAAAGGGAAAGTCATATTTGTGATATAATCATATATGTATGTATGTGCATATTAACCAACTATGTGAATAAGAAATGTCTGTTTTCGAGTAAAACGCGTCCAACTTCAATACGTTTCACTTTGGAACTGCAAGGATTGGTGACTTATGCAAAATTCCACAAAATCTGACCAAGAATAAAAATGAAAAATAATAAAAATACTAATAAATAATATACAAACATTCAAGAACAAGGCATGTTTAAAATTAATGTCTTTTTTTCATTTGTTTCGTTTTTTTTTTGTGGTTTAGCAGCCACAGTTGGACACCAGGGCAGCATCAAAAGCACATACATATATGTTTGTATGTGCCTGTATGAGCAATATCGGTATGTGTATCAAAGCGAGATGACAATAGTGATAATGAAGAATAAACTTCAATGCATGAGTCACGTCTTCTTATTCAATGGTTTTTAGTTTTCTTTTTCATTCTTTCTTTTTTTGCCGTTAAAAGACGTGCTGTCAA
The DNA here is from genome assembly GCA_037044515.1 of Phortica magna. Classification (NCBI taxonomy): domain Eukaryota; kingdom Metazoa; phylum Arthropoda; class Insecta; order Diptera; family Drosophilidae; genus Phortica; species Phortica magna. The sequence continues at coordinate 80,244 of JBAMBP010003125.1, read as the reverse complement.
CAAAGCAGAATTTATGCGAAAATAACAAAGAAGCAGAAGAACGCATGCAATGCTAGTTACAACCAGAGAAGAAGAATAACAACAAGCAAAGATTAAAACCAACAACAACGAAGCAGCGCTTACGTTAACTGCATAGTAAATTATGAGTTAATGAATTTATGTACATTTTTATGTCTTCGCTTATTTTTGTATACTTCTTTTTTCTTATGCTGCCACTTGTGCGATCGGCACAAAGATAATGACAAAAGTGCGTGCAGGTTACATAAATCTGTTTTGACTTCTTCACTTTTTTTGAGATGTAAAAAACAACACTATTCCACAAAATTTGCTAAAGTAAATGAAGCGGAAATCTACAAAGTTGTGTTATTAAATTTCATTAAGGTTAAAGTTATTTAAGATTTCTTGTTAAAGATTTTGTCGAAATTTTATTTTTGCCAAACTTTATGTCGACTTTGCATTTTTATTTTAACAAAAGTAAAGTCAACAAAATGAAAAAAAAAAAAAAAATGGTTACAAAATTGCGCAAAGTTGTTGATTATTTTTGTGGTGACTTAAAATAAACACGTCAAGGCAATGGACAAATATGATTTGTCTATATTTCTGCATTTCTAAAACTAAGTACGTCAATGTAACCAAACGCTACACTAAGCATATTGCGCAGGCTAATGTTCAATAAATCATAAAATCAGCAACTTTTCCAACATTGATAAATCGGAAATTGCAAAAAAAAAAAGAAAGAAAGATATTATTAAGTATTTTTCAAAATTACTTTAAAAAAGTTTTGAAAAACTCCAATTAAGCTTCATTGTAAAAATGACAAAAACAAATTTTCTGCGACAAATTAAATTTGCGACATTCAACATTTCACATTGGCAACAATAAAAAAAAGAAGAAAAAACAGTTTGTATTTCTAAATAAAGCGCATTAAAAATCAAATTATAACAGCAAAACAAAAACAACAACAAAAATACAATAATGTCGGAAAAAAATGCCAGTGATGTTGAAAGTCGTTTTGCAAGTTTTGCGCGTTGTTGGCGACAACGACGGCAACGCCAAACAACCTGGGCTGCCTAACCGGCTTCGGACTCAGGGAGTGACTGAGTGTGTGAGTGAGACAATGTCAGTTGACCAGTGTATGTAATAGGCACATGTGGCAGGCTTTTCGATGCGCTATAGCTAATTGAATGTTGGAGTGTGACATGTATCGTCACGCCAACATTGAAAAGCGACAGTTTTGCAGTTTGTAATGCCAAAGATGGCAACAGCAACAATGTTAATTATATTTAATGTAAAATTAAAATTTTCAATTAAAGTTTTATAGGGCATGTCAATTGTCATGAAGCCGAATTTGAATTTTGAACTTTTGTTGTCCCAAAAACAAAAAAAATCTAAACTAGAATTTATATAAAAGTGACAAAAACAACGGCCAAAAAACCAAAAACAAAAAAATTAAACGGGAAAAGACTCCGTATTTTTTGTCACTGCGTACTTTTACTCAATAACAACAACTTTAAGCACAACTTACCCGTATCGAATTTAACGTGTAAAGTATTTTATTAACTCGCTCGTTTTTCCATGCAAAACAAAAAAAAAACAAGAACAATCAACAAATTGAAACACAATTTAAGCACGCTTTTGTTAAAACACACTTTGCTATCAACTTTAAATATTATTTATTTATTATTTTACAGCTTTTCTTTTTGCGCGTTTTTTCGCTTCCGTATTAACAATAAAACGAAAATTCTTTATATCTTATTTAAATTCGCAAATGTTGCAGAATTTCAAAACTTTATTCTATACACTTCACTAATTTTATTTATATATTTGATAAATTATTTACTCAATTATTCATTCGTTTTTTATTAAATTATGACGCGTTATTTAAACAATATTAATGATGATTTGTGCGTTTAATTCGTTGCTGTAAAATTCAAATTAAAAACACGTCCAAACCGCCAAAGCGCTAAACTCATATTAGAAACTCATTGGCTTTCAAAAATCATTAGAATCACCGATATTTCAATATGTTGCATCCGTTCAACGCGGAATAACGTCCGTCCCGTTGCGCGTTACGAATTCAAATTCGTGATCTGGTGAGTTGGTACTATTTGGAATAAGAATTAATCACATTATCGTAAATTGAACTCTCTTATGTTTATATTTAACATCACAGTAACATAAATCATATAAATCTCAATAGCACTGTTTTTAAGAAAAAATACTTTGAAATTATTTGGAACAACAATTTTAATTCTGTACTGTCTCACACAACTGCACACCTTAACATAAACATTAAGCAATTCAATAAGTGAGTACCACAATTTTGTGATCAAAAACATTAATATCGGCTTATCTTATGTTCACATAAAAAGCCGAGCTACATAAGTAAAAACAATCTGGATAGTTCTTTCATCATTCGTTTCACAAGAGCAACAAAAACAGGTGTCATAGAGAGTTGGTTAAAGCCGGTCGTTGAACCAGTGCTGACACCTTATTATTTTGCTGTATGAATAAATAAATCGCGAATCCGGAAATCTGTCTTTGTTTAAACATTGTTTTCCGTTTCTTTTATTTGCAGGCATAAAATTGGTAAAGTAACAAATATAATTTGAAATTTATTTTGGTTTTGAAAAATAATTGAATTGGTCATTTCAAAGACCATAATTAATTATACAAAAGAAACGATGATATTTTCGAGTAAACGATTTATCTAAATATTTTTTTAGGATCTACTTGTCTCTCATCTATTATTTACGAATTAGTAAAACGATGTCGTATTTTTGGCGATATTTCTGCATGTTATTTCATTGTTACTATGATACAAAAACATACTCGAAAAAGTTTTTAGTATTTAAACGATACGTTCAATATGTGAGAGGGCGTTTAAATAATAAAATAATATTAATTAACATGCAACTGAATTAAAGGGCGTCTCTTATCGCCTTGGTAACGCCTACAAATATAAGTACCACCAGTTGTGATAAACCTTAAATACATTTTTTTAATCTTTGAATAAAAGTGAAATGTACACCCATTTTTGGTTGAACGTTGTTAAAATTTAATTTTTATTGTTTACTTATTTCTTTTTACATGTTTTCTTAACGCATGAAAAATTAATGGCAAATGTGCTGCTAACGAAACAATAATCAAGTAATTAGTGAAAGTAAATGACTGACGGCTAATCGCCCCTTTCCCCCGGACGCGACAACCAACATTTCGCATGTCTGACGATGCTTAGTTACTAGCCAGCGATTTGCATGAAAGTGAAAACTTTTAATTGATAAACGCTTTATTGCCTAAAACACAAAACAATTTACATATTGCAATATTCTGCATGAAATAAAAATAAGGCGAACCAAGCGCTTAACTCAAAATATCATGCGCCCAATCGATGATTTGCAATTGCGGCTTGAAGCGCTTCAGCGGATCTGCAAAAAAAAAAAATACAACAATTAAGATAAAATGAACACGAACTGACAACCACATGTGTACTAAGCATTGATGGCAATGAATCTCTCCACGACAATAAAGACTCCTTTGTCGCATTGCACTGCAATTCACATACGACTGTATAGCGTTTGTTCATTAATCACAAAACGTAAACATTAAACTGTCATATGCGTTATGCGTGCACTATGTAACATGGGTACTTAACGTTATAAATATTGAAATGCAATGAGGTAAATTGGCCTCAGTGAGCCGTAGCTTACTTATTAATGCGTAACGTTGTTCATTCTGCAACTGCGTGTAGTCGATATTGGGACCGGTCAAATGCTGACTACTGTTGGCCGTCAATTCTGGTATCCAGATCTCGTCCAGCGCACCTTGTATCACTTTCAGTAAATGGCTATACTCGTGCTGCAACGGTGCGGCCAAAGCATCGAGTTGCAACTCCAGTAGCGCTTTGCATGTGTCACGGATGTGTTGCTGCTGTTGCGCCACTTTCGTGACCAGATTGTGTAGCGCATCAATGAGCGCAATGTCTTCAAAAGCATTGCCAGGCTTGAGACTCAATAATTTGCGTTCGTGTTTGCGGCGATTTTTACTCGAGCGGAATGTTTTGCTGCATGAAAAATAATAAAAACAAGTAGTTTAGAAACAGAAAGTGTTATTAGCATGCATGACGGATTGAAACGATCAAAGACAAATACATACCCCGTGCCGCGCGAACTGCCAGTATAACGTGAGGAATGCATACTAGTTGTGTCCGAAAGCAAATCGGCCTCTTCGACATCAACGACATCATCAGCGCCGCACTGCAACGTTTTTCGTTGGCGTATATTCAACAGCCGCGATTTGTAGTCATTGAAAAGCTCCTTATCCGTAATTAGTGCACTTTCCAACGCATTGGCATATGTAATTAAATCAGCGCGTATAAGCGTATCTGAAGCAAAGAAAAACTTAAATAAAGTAAACGCAACTTTTTTCAAGCAATCACACACATACCCAGGTAATCCTCGTTCTTCTCACAAACACGCGCCTCGTATATAGCCTGCAGATAGTGTCTACCCTTAAGCAATGCCTGCATCGCTTGTCTGTAATCCTTGCCATATGTTTTCAATAACTCATATGCCTCCTGATAACGTCCATGCTCCTGCAGTGGTCCAGCCAACGACAGCGCTACGCTTGACATATCCTGTTGATCCTTCTGCGCTAATGTAAGCGCACGTTGCCAATCCAAGACATGCTTGGCACTTAATAAGGCTTGATGCAATTGACCACCACGTTCATACATGATGCTTGCATTCTCTAGTTTTGCATTAGCACGCAGATGATCCCCAAAGGCAACGCAGATTTGCTGATAAAATTCAGGCTGAGACTGATAGCTGTGCAACGCCTGTCGATAAAGATTATGTTTTTTGATAAAGAGCAATGCTTCCTCGTGTTGTTCAACACCACAATGAGCAATGTGTAATAATGCCTTCTCATAACGCTTGAGGTGTTCATCAATCTTGAACATACGATAATTAATTTCGTATGACTTCAATTCATTAAGAAAAGGTAAAAATTCCTTGGGGTCCTTTTGCGACTTCTGAGCGACGAAAAGCACAAGACCAAAGTCATAAGTACCCAGCGCCACATTATACAATTCATTAACATCGACAAGATACAACAAATACTTGAGCATCTCCTCTGCTTTGTTATTTGTTTCAGTGTTGGCGACGTCCTTTTGTTTCTGTTGCCAGATTAATAACAAAGCTTGCTCCAGTTTCCCAACCTTGACATAAGCCGTAATAATTGGTAAACGAAAACGTTCGTCCCCGCTTATGGTCATATGTTGGCATATTAACTCACAAAGATACTCGATTTTGTTAGCCGGACTGTAGCCTTCGGGATAGTTTTGTACACTGCCGTCATAGTTACACGCATACATCGATTTTGTGTAGTCTTCATTTTGCAAATCACTCAAGAAGAGACACAACCAATTCGCATTTGTAATTTGCTGCAGAAAGACGTCGATAGAAGCAGAAAACTGTGTCATATTGTGATCGCAAATAATATTTAAATTAATGCGTTGTTTACGTAACATATCGAGCGCTGCATTATAGCTTTTAAGTTGCAACAAACCGCCAACAATTTCTAATGCGAGCACACGCGGGTTTATTGCCTCCAGATTGCCACGCGGCATCTGTAGCACAGTGCGTGCATCATTGGCAATAGTGGTGATGAGTTTGCCGCCACGTTCGATCTTACGTTCATCAACCAAACGCTTGTCTTTGAGTCTTAGAAAGTGTAAAGAATTCAATTTGGTAAAGGCCAAATAATTGCCAGCCATGCAAAACGAAGTGACATCTTCTGCAATCCTTTGATCGTTCACATAAAGGCACTGATTAGTGCGTAATGTGATCAAGCCGTCAATACAATCCTCGGTCAGCGTATACCACTCTATATAATCGGCTGGTTGTGGCAATTGCACAAAGCTTCGTTCCAATTTCAGCGTGTTGTCCAATTTCACAGAGATTTGATAAACGTTGGCATCGTTGATGGTTTGTACATAGAACTCATCCAACGCTGACGAACCAACGGTGAGCGCACTTACAGTGCCTTTTATGCTCATCGTACTCTGCACTTTATAGCAAGTGTCAACCTCGTCCATGGTTAGGAGTAACAAACGCGTATTAAGTGCACTGTTATGAGTGGCCACAAGATATTCACCATTGAAATAATGTATGTGACACAATTGACACTTGCTCAACTCCACATCTGGCTGCAACGTTGTATGCCGTTCGAAATTGATTGCCGACTTTAGTGATGCAAAGAAGAATTGCAATTCACGGGATGCCGTATATATACACAACTGCAGCTGATCGGAATCATCGAGCAGAAAGGTACATGCATTTATGTAGCTTTCCAATTCCAATTCTTTGTTGCACATCGGTGGTGGTATCACGTTCTTGCCAAAATCAGTAATCAATAGCTTTTTGCCATCAATTACGGCCACAACGCCACTTCGCGCATATCTATCAATACCAAAATGCCATCTGTAAACCAGCAATTTGCCGCAGGACAGCAAAACATGCAACGTTTTTTCCTCGCCCACACGTGTGTCCCATTGATGTACAACGATGGCATCCGTATTCGGGTAAACCAATACTTGTTTGAGATACCAATGATAATTGCATATTGTATAAAGATACAAACGCTGTACATCTGTTGTTTTGGTTTGCACAGACAACACATCCGAGTCGTTGCTCCACTTAAGGCTGACAACACGCTCTTCAGCTAAATCAAAAGGCAGCACAATTTCACGGTGTCGCAAACCATTCTTTTCGAAAAGTGCAATCGTTGATTTGTTTGGCAACAACTGCGGCACTGCAATCCATGTGCCGGAAGGCCGCCAAGCAATTGGCGGTTGAAGACCATTTACTTTTTCTGATGTATATACATGTTTACCTTCTTTATCGAATACTTTGAACATGCGTCCGATTGACTCCAGTACGAAGGATACCACAAAAAAAGCGCCGTCTCCACGCCAATTCACTTCAATGTTCTGTTAAAACATGAAACTAAATCATAATATTTAGAATAATTGTGACACTTTACACACCTGTGGCAGCTCCTGTACATTGTCTGGTGCGCAAAATTCACTTTTCTGCTTAGCTGCTGTTTTGCCTTCTGTGCCATGAAACTGTGTCTCCTTCTTACCCCAGCCAACATTAACGAACTGACCATCACCGTCACATTCAGTGATCAAAGCATGCTCGACCAGAACATCAAATGTGCAAGTCATCACGACAACATTGCGAGTTTTTGTTACAAACACAACCACTTCTTGATCTGGTGACCAGCTCATGCATTCAATGCCAACATCACAGAATGTGCCCTCGTGTTCCGCTTGTGTCGTAGCATTGAACAATATCACTTCACCACCCGCTGTGGCCACACACAGCTCATTATCCAAGCTAATGTACTCCGCACCAACAATATTTGGCACTTCGGCAAAATCTGTGGGTTTGTCATCGGCGCGACAAGCGAAAATTTTACTCTCTGTGACAAGGAAATACACTTCATCGTTGCGTGTACTGCATTGAAAAGGCACTAAATGACGCACGTCCGGCACATTAAGAACTGCTTCCCTGCAGTATTGCAGCTTGAGATTACGCATACTAACGTTGAACAAATTAAATTAAGAAATCAAAATAACAAAATAATATTTTCCCAATTTCACAATTCCCGGTCCGTGCTTATGAAAAAAGAAGAGTTCAAAACAACGTGCAGAAAGTGTGGCCAGACTTATCTATCAACTGGTGTTGCCAGTGCAGCGTTCAATTTTCAATTAAATTTTTAAAATTCCGTCATACTTTTCGGATATTTAGAACAAATGGACCAAACTTGAGTCAAGTTTTAAAAAAGATTTAAACAACGTATTACTCGGCCACTTTACTGCCTACTGCTTCTACAAATTTAATTAATCATTCAATATCGAAATTCGTATTTTTGGGCAAAAAGCAACAAGCGCAAAGAGAAGCCTTACGTGTTTATAAAAAACGATGCAAACTTAAGGTAGATTAGCACATAAACAATACCGAAAATATTACCGGCAGCAGCAGCAACTAAAAGAATCAGCTGTTAATTTAAATCAATTGAATCTAATCAGAAAAACAACAAGCCAACAAAACAAGTTGTTTTTTGATCTAGCTGTTTTCACGCAGCAACAAGAAATCACCGACTTTTGATAAGTGGCTGCCAGATACAGTCGCGCTACTAAAGAATACTTTAGATTATATTCTGTTTTTCTAAAGCCATAAAAAGAGTGTACACATTGATTAGTTGCAAAATGCTGCGCCGTTTAACTACATTCCAGTTCAACAAAATGAGGCAGTTTTCAGCGCTGGTGCAAAGCCAAGCACTGATAGATGGCAACTGGATTAACTCTAGTAACAGCGCCACATTTGAAGTTAAGAATCCGGTAAACGGGCAGGTTATTGGACGTGTGCCAAATATGACTGTCGACGATGCACAACAGGCTATTAACGCTGCCAAGCGTGCATTCGAATCTAAAGAGTGGCGTGAGCTGACAGCAAAGGACCGTTCTACATTGTTAAAGGTAAAAGAAAATTGAATAAATAGAAATGGTCAATAATCCTGTTTAATTTAATTTCCATAGAGATGGCACAAACTTATCGAGCAGCATACACAGGAAATTGCAGAAATTATGACCGCTGAATCAGGAAAACCCATAAACGAGTCAAAAGGCGAAGTTGCTTACGGAAACGCCTTCATTGAATGGTTCGCTGAAGAAGCTCGCCGAATTTATGGCGAGATCATACCAAGTCCAGTACCAAATCGTGAGATCATTGTTATGAAGCAACCATTAGGTGTGGCTGCATTGATTACACCATGGAATTTCCCACTCGCTATGATAACACGGAAAGCGGGCGCTGCGCTGGCCGCTGGTTGTACCGTTGTCATTAAACCTGCTGAGGATACTCCACTAACAGCTTTAGCTGTGGCTAAGTTAGCAGAAGATGCCGGTATACCGAAGGGTGTTATCAATGTTGTGACTACCAACAAAGCTGCTCCAATTGGTGATCTCTTTTGCAAAAGTCCCGATGTGCGTGGCATCTCTTTCACGGGTTCAACTGAAGTTGGCAAATTGCTTTATCGTAATTCAGCGGATGGCATAAAACGTCTTTCACTTGAACTTGGTGGTAATGCACCGTTCATAGTCTTTGATTCGGCTGATTTGGACAAGGCTGTGGAAGGTGCAATTGCATCAAAGTTCCGCAATTGTGGTCAGACTTGTGTTTCTGCCAATCGTTTCTTTGTGCAAGAAGGCATCTACGATCGTTTTGTCACAGCTCTAAAAAGTCGCGTAGAATCACTTAAGATTGGCGATGGTAAATCGGGTGATGTACAACTTGGCCCACTCATCAATGAGATGCAATTCAATAAAGTCAGTCGGTTTGTTGAGGATGCGCGGAGTAAAAATGCAACTATTGTCTCTGGTGGCAAGAGTGTCAGTGAACTGGGTGCACTCTTCTATGCGCCAACAATTGTTACTGATGTTTCGCCAGCTGCCAGTTTGTACACGGAGGAAGTATTTGGACCGGTAGTATCTATTATTAAGTTCAAGGATGAGGAAGAAGCTCTACAAAAAGCAAATCAAACTCAGCGTGGTCTGGCCGGGTACTTCTTCAGCGACAACATACAGCAAGTTTTCCGTGTAGCCAAACGCCTTGAAGTGGGCATGGTTGGCGTTAATGAAGGTCTTATATCAGCGGCTGAGGCACCCTTCGGAGGTGTAAAAGAATCGGGCATTGGACGCGAAGGTTCGCATCACGGTATTGACGAGTACGTTGACATCAAGTACATTTGCTTGGGTAATCTCAAGTACTACTGAAGCACCAAAGTTTTTTTGTAGTTTTAATATATACATACATATTGCTTCACTTTGCAGTCTTCCATTATTTATGTAATTGTTGTTGTTGTTGCCATAGCTTAAATTGCGTTTAGAATAAATGAATTGTGCACAAATAAAAACTGAAATCATTTGGTTTAATAACTCTATTTTGAAAAATTATGAATAGAAAATTAAAGTCTTTGCTGTCAAACTCATTTTTTGCTGTTCATCGCAATTTCCATTTGGTGTTGAGTCAAGCGTTCATCAATGGTGCATGGGTCGATGCAAGGGAAGGCGGAACCTTTACAATTAAAAATCCAGCAGATGGCGAAATTATTGGTTGCGTTCCCAATATGACTGTAGAAGACGTTAATTTGGCCATCTCTGCCGCCAAAGATGCATTTAAATCGAAGGAATGGCGTTCTATGACTGGCAGGGATCGTTCAAAACTCTTAAAGGCATGTACAATGTTACTACATTTTATTTAAAGCCAAATATGACATTAAAATTTAATCCAACCAGAAATGGCACGATTTAATAGCACATAATACACAGGAGCTTGCCCAAATAATTACAGCCGAATCGGGGAAGCCCATTAGCGAATCACATGGAGAGATTGTTTATGGAAACTCATTCGTCGAATGGTTCGCTGAAGAAGCACCACGCATTTATGGCGAATTAGTGCCAAGTTCTTTGCCGGATCGGGAAGTCATTATCATGAAGCAACCACTCGGCGTTGTTGCGCTCATTACTCCATGGAATTTTCCAATGGCTTTGTTTGTACGTAAAGCTGCTGCGGCGTTAGCAGCTGGTTGCACTTTAATACTAAAACCGGCTGAAGACACGCCACTCACAGCGCTTGCCGTGGCAAAGCTAGCTCAAGATGCCGGCTTTCCTAATGGTGTAGTAAACGTCGTGACTTGTGACAAGTCGCAAACCGCGAATATTGGCGATCACATTTGTAAGAGTCCTCATGTGCATGGCCTTTCTTTTACTGGCTCAACTGATGTGGGAAAATTATTATTTGCCAAGTGCGCTGTTGGCATTAAACGAGTCTCTCTTGAGCTCGGCGGCAATGCGCCTTTCATAGTATTTGACTCGGCCAATTTGGAAAAAGCCGTTGAAGGCGCTATAGCCTCGAAATTTCGTAACTGCGGTCAGACTTGTGTCTCGGCAAATCGTTTTTTTGTGCAGGAAGGTATTTATGATTGTTTTGTGTCAGCATTAAAGAAACGTACAGAAGAGCTTAGGATTGGCGATGGGTCTTGTAAGGATACACAAATTGGACCACTCATTAACGAAATGCAGTTGAACAAGGTTGCCAGTCTGGTTAAAGATGCGCTTGATAATAATGGAAAATTGATAACTGGTGGCCAAGGCCTAACCAAACTAGGTGAACTTTTCTATGCGCCAACAATTATTGCCGAAGTGAATACAAAAGCAAAACTATATTGGGAGGAAGTATTTGGACCTGTTATTTCGATTATGAAGTTCAAAACGGAAAGGGAAGTGATTTTCAAAGCGAATCAATCTCGGCGTGGTTTGGCATCGTATTTTTTTAGTAACGATATTCAACAAATTTTTCGTGTTGCTAAGCTTTTGGAGGTGGGCATGGTTGGTATCAATGTCGGTTTGATTTCAACGGCAGAAGCACCCTTTGGTGGCGTAAAGGAATCTGGTATTGGACGTGAAGGTTCGCATTTTGGCATTGATGAGTTTGTCGAAATTAAGTATATATGTTTGGGAGATATGAAATATTAAACAAATGCTTTTTAATAAAACAAGTCGAATTTTCTGCTCAAGGGTACCCAACTCACAAAAATATTACGCTTGTTTAACTTTGTTTGTCAGCCCTGGCCGTTTTGATTGCGCACCTGTCGTTATACCGTCGTCGATATCGTTATGTGATTTAAAAACGTTTAAAAACTTAAATCGAATATAAGTATTAACAATGAACTTGAGTAATATAGACATAAGTAAAAAACTGGTGCCGCCAAATTATTTAAAACTTGCAAAAGCAGCACAAAAAGCCAAAGAAACTGCCGTGAAAGAGTTGCTGGAAAAGGTAAACAAATAAGTTTTTATCTTTACAGTGCTTACCATCACATTTATTTGAAATTTCCAGCGTAAATTACCCGAAACCGGATGGACGGATGAACAAATTGAAGCTTTGGTTCAACAGTTGTCCGCATTAGATAGCAACAATTTTGGTCATAATGTTGGCCTTGGTGAACGTGAGGCACGAATTGCTTGCTGTGAGTTAAAATTAAATGCATGTAAAGAACGCTTAACAAAATTATTTTCACTTTAAGCGCTAGTAGCCCGACGTCACTATAACTTTGGTCATGGCATTGGCCGTTCAGGAGATCTTCTTGAGCCACAACCGAAAGCGGCCGGTTCCACATTGTTGTCAAATCTAACAAATGCCTTGCTGCTTGAACTTATACAGGATATGGGCGTGCGCAGCTGCCGTGGCTGCTTTCTTGTGCCACTTGCGACTGGTATGACGCTTACGTTGTGTCTACTTGCATTGCGTAAACTGAGACCAAAAGCCAAATATGTCATTTGGTCACGGATCGATCAAAAATCATGTTTTAAGAGCATAACGGCAGCAGGTCTCACCCCAATCATTGTAGACACACAAATAAACGACGACGGGTCATTGTCAACGAATGTAAATGGATTCACAACTGTTATCAAACAATTTTCGAATGAGGAAATACTTGGTCTCTTTACGACAACTAGTTGCTTTGCCCCACGCAATTGTGATGACATCATTTCTATAGCAAAACTTGCAGCTGAATTTCAACTACCACATTTAATTAACAACGCCTACGGTTTGCAAAGCACTTTGTTAACTCATCAGCTTGAACAAGCACAGCGTCAGGGACGCATAGATCTTTTTGTGCAAAGCACAGATAAAAATCTCATGGTACCTGTTGGTGGCGCTATTGTCGCCGGCTTCGATACTGAATTACTGCAAACGGTCGCGACTACTTACGCTGGACGTGCTTCATCGTCGCAAACACTTGATGTGTTCATGACGTTATTATCGCTTGGCAAGCAAGGCTATCAGGAGTTGGTAGAAATACGTAAGGATAATTTTAAATATTTACGCGAAAGATTACAACAATTTTCCAAAGCGCATGGCGAATGTGTGCCACAAACAAAGCAGAATCCAATTTCATTGGCATTGACTTTGAGCACATTAAGCTCCAATGGTAATGACCGAAAACTAACAGAATTCGGTTCGATGTTATATACACGGGGTGTATCCGGCGTGCGTGTTGTGGCGATTGGAGAAGAGAAAACTATCGATGGGCATTTGTTTAAAAGTATAAGAAAAGAAAAGTCTTCTATATTCTTTGTTTAATTTGTCTTGTTCTTACCGACAGATTGGAGTACACATCACACGGAGTACGCAACTTCTTACCTTACAGTTGCGGCAGCACTTGGGATTACACGTGCAGAAATTGATATGTTCTTTAAGAAATTGACCGCCTGCTGGCAGGAATACAAACACAAAAAATTATAAAATGTATATATATATAACATAATTATAAAGAATGTACAATAACTTACTTAAACAAAAATGGCATTGTGCGTGTAATAACAAAAATGCAGTCTGTACTTAAAAGCTAAGCTAAATAATTCAACTAACTGTAACGAAAATAGAAAACAATTTAATCAATTTGATGGCAGATTTTCCTTATTTTGACTTGGCGGTTGTGCCTTCTGGTTTGGCGAGTTCATTTTCGATGTTATCTATTTGAAAAAGTAATTGTTTGTAACGATTCTAAGATATTATTTACAAATAACACATACCTCGCGATTTCTACGCTCCAGAGTTTCGTTAATGCGCACCTCCATCTTTGTGAGCGACATGTCATACTCATGTTTTATGCGTTCATATTCACGCAGCATATGCGCTTCCTTATCTTCGGCATAGCGTTTATAATTGGATGCTGTACGTTTGGCTGACTTGTATTTCGCTTCCATGGCACTTACTGCTTCTTCATGTGTCAAGCCTTATTCTTTTAATTTTGTGCGCCATTCTTGTTCCACAAGGTCGATGCTCTTGCGTTGCTCTTCCCATTGTGCCATCACCGCTTTCATTGATTGGCGCTCGGCCTCAATTTGTGTTTGTCGTTCTTGGAGCTCTTTGCTCAATTCGACAATTCGTTCGTTCTTTGCATGCAACTCGTCACGACATTTATGCAGTATGACCTTCTGTTTTTGCATAATCTCCTTGCACTCAATGTCTTTCTTACCTAATATCTCTTGAATTTTCTCTCGTTCGGCTAATATTGCTTGCTTTAGCAGCTCAACTTCATTCTGGCGCTGTTGTAGATCATTGCAGACATGTTGATATTCACGCTGCAAACATACACTTTTTTCTTCAGTTTGTTGCAACTTTAACTGGAACCGTTTCAGTTCCGTGGCAAAAATTTGTGCCATTTCGTCGCGTATCCTTGCTTCAATTTTCTTGATATATGCCTGTGGCACGTCAGGTGATGAGTTTAAGGGACTGCCGGTCGTTGTACTTTTATCACTTGTATTGACTTGTTTCTCAGTCTTTGGCGATGCATAACTGCTTGGCTCCGACATGCTGCTGTGCGCCTTAATATACTCCTCAAAATGTATTGCTTTTTTTTTGAGTTCGTCTATAAGATAATCTTGCTTTTCGGCCAGTTTGAGTTTCTCATGCAGTTCAGCCAAGTGTTCCTTCGCATGTTTCAGTTCAGTATTCAATTCCTCAATTTCTTTTTTATGGTTCGTATTTAAGTTATTAAGCTTAAGTGTTTCTATTTCGAACTAAAAAAATATAACTATGTTTTAGTAATAATGTAATGATATATATATTTCAGTTAGACGTACCTTAGTAACTTCTGCCATGTGATCAATGCACTTATTGCAATTGCCTGGATTTTCCTTTGCTTCCTTGGCCTGTTCAAGTTTCTCCTTTTCCAATCGTTCACGTAGCGTCTTTAACTCACGTTCGTGACTTAGTTTTTCTGTTTCCAATATTTTCGACAACTCCGAGGCCTTCAACTCGGCCAATTGCAGTGTGCGTTGCAAATACGATACCTTTTCACGCTGCTCACCGAGTTCCTTTAAATTATCCATGCCACGTAATTTTTCCAGTTCATATGATAGCAATTCCTTGTCGTTAGTTATACTTGTGTACAGCTTCTTTAGCCGATCGCATTCGCTTTGGGCATCCTTTAGTAGTATTTTGTGACGCTCCAGTTCCAGACGCACACCATCCTCCGTTGTGCGTGCACGCAGTTGCCTATTGTCATGCATTATTTTCTCATAATTACGTTTCATGCTTTCGTGCTCCTGTTTTAGCTCTTCTAGATCGACCTCAACGTTTTTCAATTGCACATCGATTTTCCTTCGCTCGTTGTCCTGACTCTCGCGTGCTTGCGTCAATTCTATGCATTGTTTTTGCAACAAATCACGCTCTTTTTGTAAATCCTCGAGTTCTTGTTTCAGGTTCAACACTTTGCTGTTATCTAATGTTTTGTTCTTTGTATCCGTTGCGTCCAGTTCTTCTTCGAGCACTTTAATCCTGTTTTCTAGTCGTATTTTATCTTCTTTGAGCGTTGTAAGTTGCACCAATGATTTATTTTCCTCTTCACGCAGCACACGTATTTGTTCATTTCGATCCTCTAATGTTTGTTGCAATTTTCGTACTTCATCACGTTTACTCTTCACATTGGACAACGCACGGTATAATTCTTCCTTGATCTGTCCAATACGATCAACCGTATTTAATGGCGTGCTGCCTAAAACTTTGCCTTGCGTTTGACTCAAACGTCTTGGCGTGTCGTCCTGATTGCATTGATGTAGCACACTGTCCATCAGATCCAATTCAGCCGTGGTACAGCTCAGACGTTCATTGAGAGTAGCAATTGTTTTTTCCATGCCGGCAATTTGCGTCTGATAGCTTGTGATGGCATTTTGCAATCGATGGCACTCTCCCTCATAGTTCGGTTTGGCCAAAAGCTCGCTGCATTTCCGTTGTGCCTCGCCAAGCGCAGTATTGAGTTCATTTATTTTAGTCGCCTTATCGACGAGCAATGTTTCGTGACTCGATTGCAAGGCATTATACCGTGCGCTAAGTGTCTCTACTTCTTGTGTCTTCTTAGCCAATTGATCAGCCAAATTGTTCATTTGCTGTTCCAAAAGATCTATTTGCGCACGTTGTCGCTCTTCTAATTGCCGGATGCGAAGCTCCGCATTACGATCATCACGCTTTAAGAAGTCACGTTCCACCATGTCATATTTCTGCTGAAGCTCTGATAGTAACGACTGTGCGGTTTCAAGCTTACCCGAAAGAGAACTATTCTCCGAATCCAACAATATCCTTTCGTTACGTAGTTTTGATATCACGTTTTCCAGATTAGAACATTTCTCCTTGCTGTCCACCAACAGTTCATGTGTGTTGTTCTTTTCGTTTAAAGCTCGTTCTAGTTCTGCTTCTGTAATAGACAAGCGCTTTTGCAGTTCGTCGCATTTTGTATGCTCTTCTGCATTCAATTGCTTTATATGTTCCAATTCATACGCTCTGGACTCAACTATCATTTTAAGTTTATGGATTTCCATTTCACAACCAGCGTGTACATTACCACTGTGTTGTTGTTGATGCTGCTGTGGGTGATGCTGCTGCTGCTGATGATGCTGTTGATTATTGTGGGTTTGGGTTGGAGGCGTTGGTAGTTGATGGTAGATTGGATGATCATTTTGTGCAGGCAGCAGATCTGAACGAAAATTTGATGTTGAATCAATTGTGCTCTCATTGTCATCCAAATCATCGAAAGCGTTTTCCAAGAGATCTCCTAGCTGAGTGATTAAGATTGAAATTTCTAAGATAAATTGGCAACTAATGCGACTTACCTCCATTTGACGTCGTTTTTGGTCTTCCAGCATTTCTTCCTCCTCTTGGCGCTCCAACGTTGTATTGACTTTAATGCTTTCAGCGCCTTGAAATATGCTCACGCCCGGCGTATTCATTTTCTTTAGGGTTTGGGTTTTTTTTTTATAAACTTTAATTATTAGCCGTTTGTGTTTAAACTTTTGTTTAGCGCTTACGCCTTTTACGACTGGTCGTGTATTTTTGGTGCGCGAAACCGCTGATCAACCGCTTTTCACTTTCTGGCAGCGCTCTTCGGTTTACTTCAGTTTGCCTTTCAACACTAAATCCATTTATTTAAAATAATCAACGACGTTTCGTTAAAAGCAACAAAAAGCGTCAACAATAAAATTTAGCCGATGATGCTTGATAACATAATATTAACAATAATGTTAAATAGTTGACAATAACTGCTAACAGCATGTTCTCAACAGTGTTTTTTTAACATAGGCGGGCAGAATTCTGATAGAAAAATTGGCCTCGAAATCGGTCCCGAAATGGAGCTGGGTATGAGCTGAGTGAAAGTAACGTCCTGTTACAAATACTCAATACTCATAGTATCGCTTATCACACGCCAGAGGCGACTATTTTTTACCGTGCTGCCAAGTCGTCCAAATTTAACTTTTCTAATATTATGAACACCAATGTTACACAACGATCATTTCACACGCACGGCAATTCTACGCTCAGAGAAGTTAAGCACAAAAGTGTTTTATGTGATGTGAGAACTGTTGTAACATAAGCGTACTTAAAACTGGAAATGCTAAATTAGCCGAGCCAATTGGCATCGCTGATTGATAAAAACGTATTTTTCTTTTGGCGGATGCATTTAAAGTAGCAAACGAGCCATGAGATAAATGTGATTTCATAATATGAAGGGTGGAACTGTGATTGCTCCTTTGAAATCACAGCTTAGGTCCACCGAACTATCTTCATGCGCAGACACAAACTCCACAAACGCCTATATTGCACAGCCTACTCCCAATATATAAAACATTTTAATGCTGACAAAAAGGGACTGGACTGTGAAAAAAATCATTTGAGCGCTTCAGATTCGTTTCGGTCACATTTCTTTGATCTTGTTGTAGTTTCTAAGCGACGAAGTTTTTCGGTATTTGCCACTTTTCAAACTTCGTTGTGTATTTTATGTTTTGTGTTTTAAAATTCACTGCAAAATATAATTTTTTCAAGAAAAAGAGATTATGAAAAAAGCAAGGCCAAAAAATACACCAATTGCTGCAATTTGTTTTTGTGCGCAAGGAGCGTTACGTATCGTAAATTTACGGTATGTTTAGCCTCTGTGGCGCTCAATTTCTCTCTTTTTCAAATAATAGCCAAAACGAACGCAAAATGTCGCGAGCGCCTGTTTTGCATACTCAGCGCAAAATTTCGCTCACTTCCTCATTTTCAGCACACTTTTTCCAAAAAATCGCACAATAGCGAACTTTTTGACCCTGTGTATGTCGCCATATAATTGCTGAGCACATAGGGCACTTGATTCTGGAGAAAAATACAATCAAAATGCGTAAATTATTTATTTAAAATATTATGTTGTAGTTCAATTTATTATGAAAAACTGTTGGATTTTGCATTTTTCTCCATCATGGGGGTTCCAAAAAACTGAAATTTTCTATGAATTCTTCATTTTTGGTCCGATTTTCTCGAAACTTTGATCAATATATAAATGGACAATGCCAAATATACATATGTATGCATTCATTTCATCATTTGGGGCGCGGTACTGCCTAACGTGTGTGCAGGATGTATTATATTGTCGAATATACCCGACTATACCGTCATTTCAGCTTACGAATAATTGTCTTGAAAAAAAATATACAAGAAATCTGGAGAAACTTTTATTCAATTATTATTTATTATTATGATAGAAATACAACACTATTAAAACAATTATTATTTTTTAAATTAATTTTAATTAAATTTACTGAAAAAATTGAGATCAAAGAAATTAACATTGTTTTGGCCTTATCTTCATTTCTGCAAATTTGTATGAGTAATAACCATGCGTCTTATCTTTCCACATAATAGTATCAAAATTTTTGACAGCACCCGTGAAATAATGACCAGTAAGTTTGCTGTAAAAAAAAAATATTATGAATAATTAGAAACGAAGACTTTATAGAAGTTGACAAATAATCTCACCACTTAGTGCAGCTTTTGTACCACCATCCACCGTTGTGCTTTTTTGCACAGTTGCCACTCTTCCGAAGATCATTATCTTTGTCGATCGTTGTAAATTTCATGCCTTTGTGATAGCTTAAAGCATCACTTGCAGTGCCTGAGTGATTGCCCAAAGTTTTCAAAGCATATCCGTTGCTTTCGTCATCGATTGCAAATTGATTATATAAAGCGTAGGTCATTTCATTTTTATAATCTTCTAAAACGACTTTCAACTCATGGCATTGTGACTTAGTAATTTGATGTAGCTTCTCCAAGCCCATTATGAAATTGGATGTTAGTTCCCCGAACCCCTTTCTGTATTGATCCCAATCGCGCTGAAAGTCTACAGATCCATCAACACGCCGAAGTATAACCATCCAATAATGCGAGTCGCAGTATACGGGGAAGGGTTTCATATTAGAATTTGGTAATTCTATCATAAAAATTCCTTTGTTTCCCTTTGTCGCTTCTTCACAGTTTTTAGGCATTACTTCAGTCTCCTTTAAACTGAAAAATTAATGTTTTTGCCTATTATCGAGACTGATAAATTGTTGGATCGTCGCAATTGATAAATCCTCTTTTGATGTTTTTAATTCCAACAAGCATCGTTGGCTCTCGGCAGAATTTTTTTTTTCTTCTCATATGGTTTAAGCTGTTCTTTCTATTATCATTTAAAATTACTTACCTTTGAATGTCTCTGGGCGCGTTGTAGTTCTGTATTCGAATAGATTCCTTTATTTGCGTTCTGAAAGATATGAATTCAATGTATGTCTCTTTTTATTTCTAACAAAAAAGACCATGATCGCTTACGTTAAATTCAAATTTTCTTCTTCTAAGCGCAGCACATTTTTTTTTAAATCTGTATTTTCTTTTTCCAATTTTTCTTCAATATTCTTGTATTCTTCCAAAGTTGTAGAGGACACTCGCACAATGGCAGTGAGCCAAATAACTATTAAAAAATGTTCGCACAAATTCATTTTGATACGCGATCAAGTGACTCAAAGCCGTTCAAAAATTCAACTGAAGCTGAAGATTTCTTGCGCTTCTTATAAGAACTTTCGTCCACATTGCTTTTTTTCTCACGTCACAAAAACAAAAACATATAAAAAAACTATGACAGATAACATTTGAACTTTTTTTTTAATATATGTACATATAATCTTTTTGTTAATTCGCTATAATTTTAGAAAAATAATAGTTTTGATAGTTTTTCTTATTAGCGTGTCGAAAACTCAAATTTATTTTGGGAATCATAAGGATTTTTAATCAGTTCGCGAAAAATGGCAAACTTTTTAGCTTCAAATTAATGTCAATCGTCTCATGGTTTTTACCTGCTTTAACTTTACCTGCCTAATTTCGCTCTTTGAAAGCCTTAAGCATTGCTAGCTTCGTTTCCCGAATAAGGTGTTGGGAAAGTCTTTGTTGTCACACGAAGTATGAGGCGAAACTTTTATCCTTTTCATTTAAAACTAAAAGCGTCCTCTGTTATCAGACAAATGTCGTGGGTTCAAATCCTACTCATGGAAGTACACAAAAATAAAAAATATAATGTAAAAAAATGTGGTCATCGGAGAATCTGTGAAGTCTTCTTTAGTTTTTTCATTTCATATACCATTGTAATATTGAATATAACGGATCTATGGTTACTTCTTTGTTGTTTTTTACACGCAGAACTTTGTGGGATTCGAACCAAGCGAATGACGCTGAATGCCGGCACTCAACCCACTCGACTATAGATGTCATTGAAAATATGTAAATATTTGATTTCTCAAACCTTCCAAGGTCAGGTGACCCTTCAATTCTCACTTTTAAACGAAAGGTGAATGATTTGGTTTTCAATACTATTTTTGAACACAAAGTCCAACTTCGTGTTTTTTCAGTTATCGGCTACTGTTTCCCATCCCGCTTCTCAAATCTTTCAACCTTCCTTGACGCCTTCAAAGGCAAACGGTTCACTTTAAACTTTAAAACAAGACATTATAGAAAGCCTTCTGGCGATGTATTCTCATTTTCTTTCGAGGACGGTGCTTTGGAAAGCCTTTTTCATTTTTAACTTGCTGTTTTCTTTAAGTACACCCATAAGTTTTTAAATTTTTGTGGTGCATTGAGAGTGATTTTTCCTGATGAGGGTAACCCTATGCACCTGTTCTGGCGTGCCACGACATACTTTCGTATATTTTCGAGAAATCTGAAAGCGACCTATTTTAAGTTGGGTGCTCTTGATTTGATTGCTTGTGTTTCTATTAATCATTTACTGTCAAAAGATTAATTAAATTTTCCGTAAGTAAGTTTAAATAAACGACAAATTTATCAAAAAAAGGACAAAACATATAGAAATAAGTGATAATAAGACGATAAAAATAAAAACGAACACTTGATATTTCCCTTCTGATACTTTGCTTGAAATAAAATGCCTTTTATCAAATATTTTGCAATGGTTTTTATTTAATATAGCTTTTTTAAATTACTACAAATGCATCGAAATTGGATTTTATAAAATTCAAATTGTTGCAACTAATAACATTGAAAAAAGAATTTTAGATAATGTTTTAAACTTATAATTAAAAGCACATTCTTATTTTTAAGAGTAATTTCAATTAAATTTGCTGAAGAAATCGAGAACAGAAGAAATTAACATTGTTTCGGCCTTATCTTCATTTCTGCAAATTTGTATGAGTAATAACGACGCGTCCCATCATCCCACATGATACAATCATAGTCTGAGACAGCACTCGTGAAATAATGACCAGTAAGTTTGCTGTAAAAAAAAGTATATATGAATGATATAACGAAGAAAATCTAAAATTAAAATAGCAAATAGTCTTACGAATCAGTGCAGCTGTTGTACCACCATCCACCGTTGTGTTTTATTGCACAGTTGCCATCCTCCCGTAGATCATTATCTTTGTCGATCGTTGTAAATTTCATGCCTTTGTGATGATCTAAAGTAGAGGTGGGCGCGGGCCTGTATTTTGAGGCCCGGGCCCGCACGAAAACGAACTCTTTTTTAAAAGGCCCGGCCCGTCCAAACACGAAACTTTTTACCAAGGCCCGGGCCCGGCCCGGCCCGCACGAAATTTATTTACACATATAAGGAAATTTAAAAGACATACAATTTATAGATATATATAAGTACATATTTATTAAGGTATACATACATGAATATTGTTATGTATTTCATAAAAAACAACCTATGTCATATTTTTATTTAAAAATAATATTTTTCCCAAATTTGTGCTTTTTAGCCTAGTGCGTTTTTCATTTAAAACATGGCCCGATGTTGAAAAAAGTCTTTCGCTCGTAGACGAACTGGCGGGAATAGCCAGAATGGTCCGAGCTAATTTGGAAAGGTATTTTAAGTCCCTTGCATTTTTCCAGAATTCTAAAATATGTGTGCCAGGAGCTACTGGATAGGCCAAATATTTGTCAAGCTCTATGTCGATAGCGTTTTTCTCAACTTTTCGTTTTTTTATATAACTTAAGTCTAAAAATTCAGCAAACATTCCATCTTCGGAATTATTTGGGCTAATGTTATTAGTTATGTCATCAAAGCTACTATATTCATGATCCCCTATATATTCGGAGAGCATTGCTTTTACCGTAGCTAACACATCATCTATTTTTTCCTCTGAGAGGAAATTCATCTCTCTATAAGGAGGGTTCAAGAAAAGTCCAACCAAATGAGCGGTTGTCGGAACAAACCTTTTTTCTAATGCGCTTAGGGTCATTGTTTTAAAGTCAGTTATTACTTGGGAATCAACTGTTCTAGTTCTGCAAAGTTTACATAACTTTTCTGACCACAATGCAAATTTTTGCATTGTTGGTTCCTTGTCAGAGCTAAGTGCTTCAGAGCAGTCCTTAAAAGATTTTAAGAAGGATAAAATGTTTTCAAGTAATGAAAAATCTAAATTACTAATTCGCTGTAGCTCATCTTTTTGAAGTAAAAGAGTTTTTATTTCCTCTTTTACATCAAATATACTCAAAAGCATAAAAAATGTAGAGTTCCAGCGTGTTTTAACTTGCTGTTTCAGCGTTTTTGAGAGCTTACTGTTAAGCTGAGAATGTTTAAAATATTTGACTAATGACTTGCAGCAATCTATTAAAGCCTTCACTTCCGCAAGAGGATTTTTCTCAATGACGTCATCCATGACAAGGTTCAGATTGTGACAAGCACAAGATAGGCGCTTAAAGCTCTTAAATGCCGCAACGACATTTGCACCATTGTCCGTAACGAAGACAGATCGATGGATAGTATCAAGTGTGTTGAAATCCTGCAAAATATCCTGAACATTTTTGAGAATATTTTCTCCAGTTTTCTTCTCGTCCAAGAACTCCCTGATGCCTGTAAAAGAAACACAAGTAAATTAAATTCTTCATAAACATTAATAAATAAATATGTAAATATGTATGATGACGTATGAACATATACATTATAAATAATCGTACACACGTAAATATATTATCAAAATTGATTTATATTAGTACCTAAAAGAGCGACGTTCAGTCGGAAGTTATCATCCACATAGTGAGCAGTCAGTGATATAAAATTTCGCTGCGTGTAGTCGTCACTCCACATGTCGGTCGTGTATGCCAGTTCTTGGTCTTTCAAACTTATGATAAGTTGAGTCTTCAACGTTTCGTACTCTTTCTCCATGATGGTAGTGCTTAACACTTTACGGGATATAACCAAATCATCAAAAGACTGACTTCCAAATTCTGCTCCTATGTCGATAAGCGCTTGGCTATATTCACGGAAGCCGCTACCTACCAATTCACAAAAAAAAAGAGTCATTTAATAAACACGTGCAATGGGAATAGAACTTACCTTCGGTAATATTGAAAGAGTGCAAGTCTTTTGCAACTAAGGCTAGCTGCTTTCGAGCTAACGAATCCCGAAATCGCGTCGAAACAACTTTTTTGGCAAACAAGTCTATTTTGGGCTGTGAATTAAGCGCGTCTTGTTGAGACATGCACTTATGGCGGCTGAGGGTGCCCGTGCCTTGTTTTGAATTATACACTAGCACGTGCTTACAGCTTCGGCAGCACACAAAATCGACATTAATGCCATTATAATTAACGCAATCGAACAGCTTCCACACGTCACTCCTGCCCTTTTCATTTGGTATTAGCTTTACACATTCACTTTTTGCATTCACAGCGTCTTGAATGGTATGCCGCGACATATTTTATAATTCAAAGTTTTCATCAATTTCACAATAGGAAGCCAATTTTAAATTAGTGGTGTACAAACAAGTAAAATATGTATAACCAAATCAATTATAGTACCGATAAACAATTAAAATGCGATAAATGGCGGCTCTAATTCGATCAAAAAGAAAAATAGCGCAAACAAATCAAAATTGTTTTCGGGCTTATTTCGGGCTTTTACGGGCTTTTACGGGCTTTTACGGGCCGGGCTTTTTTGCTAAGGCCCGGGCCCGCACGAAGCCTGCACGAATCTTAATTTTAAGGCCCGGGCCCGCTCCGGGCCTGTGTAAGCCCGCGTGCCACGAAAAAAAGCCCGGCCCGCGCCCACCTCTAATCTAAAGCATCACGCACAGTGCCTGAGTAATTGCCCAAAGTTTTCAAAGCATATCCGTTACTTTCGTCATCGATTGCAAATTGATTATATAAAGCGAAATTCATTTTATTTTCAAAATCTTCTAAAACGATCCTCAACTCATGGCATTGTGACTTAGTAATTTGATGTAGCTTCTCCAAGCCCATTATGAAATTGGATGTGAGTTCCCCGAACCCCTTTCTGTATTGATCCCAATCGCGCTGAAAGTCTACAGATCCATCAACACGCCGAAGTATAACCATCCAATCACCGGAGTCGCAGTATACGGGGAAGGGGTTCATATTAGAATTTGGTAATTCTATCATAAAAACCCCGATGTTTCCATTTGCCGCTTCTTTACAGTTTTTAGGCTTTACTGCAGTCTCATTTAAACTGAAAAATTAATGTTTTCAAAAAAGATTCAATAATTTTAGTTTTGACTACTATCGAGACTGATAAATTGTTCGCTTGGATCGTCGCAATTGGTAAATCTTCTTTTGATGTTTTTAATTCCAACAAGCATCGTTGGCTCTCGGCAGAATCGTCAGAATTTTCTTTCTTGACACATTTCTTAAGCGGTTTTCTATTATTATTTCAATTTACTTACCTTTGAATGTCTCTGGACGCGTTGTAGTTCTGTATTCGAATAGATTCCTTTATTTGCGTTCTGAAAGATATAAATTTAATTTATGTCTTTTTTTATTTCTAACAAAAAAAAAAAGACTATGATTGCTTACGTTAAATTAAGTCTTTCTCCTTCTAAGCGCAGCACTTTTTTTTTTAATTCTGTATTTTCTTTTTCAAATTCTTCTTGAATTTTCTTGTATTCTTCCAATGTTTTGGAGGACACTTGCACAATGGCAGTGAGGCAAATAACTATTGAAATATATACATAAAAATTCATTTTGATACGCGATCAAGTGACTTGAAGCCGTTTAAAAAATCAACTGAAGCTCAAGATTTTTTGCGCTTCTTATAAGAACCTTCGTCCCTTCGTACTCTCATGCCACAAAAACAAAATATATAAAAAATGATGTCAGATAACATTTAAACTTTTTTTATTTAACATATAATTTCCCAATTTTTATTCGCTAGAATTTTAGAAAAATAATAAAATGAATTCTACTGAAATAGCCAAATAATGGTTCGAGGCCAGATTAATTTCTTCGAATTCGATTCTGTTCTTAGGAATGCTGTTTCTTATCAGCATTTCTAAAACTCAGACTTGTGGGAATTGCAAAATGTGTTATCAATTCACGAAAAGTGTCGAATTTCTTAGTTTGAATTAAATGTCAATCGTCTGATAGTTTTTTTCTTGCTGTTTCAAAGAATTGATTTACAAGATAAGAGCAACTTAAGTAATTTATTCTACTTAATTTATTCTAATTAAACAATACAAAATAAATAAAATAAATGACGAGCCTCGCTCTGGACGCTCAAGTACGTCAACAACTGATGAAAACGTTCAACCAGTGAAGAAAATTGTTTCGGAAAATCGTGGAATCACTATTAGAGAAGTTGCTGAGGATGTCGGAGATCAAACGTCAAAGTTTTGCTCACTGTGTTTTTTTGATTACCATGGCGTGGTACATCAGGAGTTCTTTCCATATGGTCGTACGGTAAATAAACAGTATTATCTAGAAGTTATGCGCCGTTTGCGAGAAACAATACGAAGAAAACACAATTCCACAATTGTGGAAAAACAATTTATAGCTTTTGCATCACGATAATGACCCTAATCACTCATCTTTCCTTGTGAGAGATTTTTTGCCAAAAACAACACCATATTCATCGGATTTGGCCTCATGTGACTTTCTCTTGTGCCCAAAACTAAAGAGACCTATGAAAGGACGGAGACTTGAAGAGATAAAGAATACATCGCTGAAAGAGCTCAAGCCTATACCGAAAAGTGCTTTGAGGATTAGAAAAACCGTTGGCATAAGTGTATTGTATCTGAGGGGGATTACTTTGAAGGGGACAACATAAATATTGATAGATAAATAAATATTTTTTCTTAAAAATACAAAATCACCTTTTTGAACACATTTCGTATATATAATAAATATTTCTTATTAATAATTAGAATTTTCATGTATCATTTCTATGGAAAAAAATGTTTAGTCACCCTACGACGTTGTATTATGCTTGAAATGCTTTTGATTTGGATGTCATTTGTGAACATCAAATTTAAATCCTTCAGCCTTGGAATTTGACAAGGATATCAACATGAAGCTATAAAAGCGAACATTTAACGAGTTTGGCTTTTCAGTCTTTACAATGACCCAAAAACAAAATATATAATAAAAATATTAACATTTTTTTTTTATAATATATAATCTACTAATAATCAATTGTACAATTTAACTCGCAAAATTCGTTCTAATATTAGGTACGCATATGTAACTCAGCTCTCACACAACACATAAGAATCATTTATTTAATATTGAGAAACGGTTTATTGCTGTGTGTGTCGCATTGCAACTTAGGCGTATCTAATATTTTTATTTAATCTGATCTTGGCGGCCAAATCTGAATTTCAGCGCAAAATTTGCGTTTTATATGTTTGCTTGTAATGTTCGATTACACGTCATAAGCAAAGTTGCGTGGGAGCTAATTTGCTATTACAATGGCCTCATTAAGAAAGTTTACGGAATAACTTAAGTAATTTTAATAGCAAATTATTGCGTAAAGTTAAATAAAATTTATATTCAAAATAGAAAGAAGTTGTACAACTGGGTCTCTCAATTCCTCCCTTTTGGCTTAGAATTTTGTTGCTCACGACGCAGAGTTGTCAAATCACCAGACAGCATTAATTCTTCTTTTTCCTCGTTTGTATTATTTAAAATTTGTTTAATTGAGAAAAGGCCAAATCTTTTTAAAACATTCAATTTTACTTATGAATTGACTGAATACAGTCATTTTCGCTTCTGAATATTGGCAGCACTGGTCCTTTGAGTTGTTCAGTTAGAGGTGTCACGACGAGTACTCATAACGAATTATTTTGATTATTAAAGTTGTTTTTTTGGCGCCATAACCAGTGGTTAGTTTTGAACTGAATTATTTGGAATCTTGTTCAACTTTCTTTAATGTAAAGTGCTGCACTTTTTTCTATTTATCATAAAAAAAAATGTAATCAAATTATATGGAAAAGGGAGTCCAAAAGGATAATGACCAACAAAATTGCCAATAGAAAAACGGTTGAAAAATTTCTTTAGCTTTTTTCAAATTTTTTCAAGTTTTTTTTATTAATATTATACAGACTGTCCATTCATAAACGCACTTATATTGGGACATTTATCTAATTTCTCGGCATCTATTTGGAAAACCTTGGACAATCGTTTCCAACTCTGCGCATCGAAGTAGTAGAAGGTGCCACGCTCTTTTGTACCATTTTTTTCATATTGATTAATGCCAGGAATTCGAGTTATCCAAATTTTCTCCTCTATATGATACCGCCATTCGCGACTATGCCTATAAAATAAGTGAACGAAATTTTAAATCAATCACAATAAAAAATAAATCTTATTCATTTTACTTACAATTCAGCTGCGGCCATTAATTGCATCATATCGCCGATATTCGTATAGAACAGAAAGAAGAGCAGATCCTCTTGCAGCTTTTTCAGTACCGGAGCGGTAAGTTTATCTCTTATCGCAAAGTTAATCAGATATTCGGGTGGCACGTTGTACTCAACGTCTTGTGCTCTACAAATTACATGTTAATTTAATAACAATTTCCTCTTTAGCAATTAAGGATTGAAAGATTATGCAACTTTAACTCACCTGCAGGGTTGTTCCGCAAACGGTCCAGCGAATGTTGGATGCAAGCTTTCTTGTGAATTCAGATTCAGACCGAGACCCGTTAAGTCTGTGCCCAGGGCCAGCGTTACCAGGTTTGGATCGGATTCAGCCGCGCGTATAAACGTTAAGAGACCAACCATGCCAAATTGATTATTCACCATACTCGCTGGGATGTTTGTGACCTTGCCTAAAAATGCATACCACAATTGTTGAAATTCATTTAATGCTTAATTGTAATCCAAATGAAAACATACCGTCAGGCGATGTTTGAACGCCGGATTTAACAAGTTTATCATTGCTGGAATTATCATTCTGATGCTCGATACCACTACCACTGTTCATGCCAACACTGCCAATGCCGCTACCACTGCTTGAGCCAACACCGACTACACCGCTATTAACGCCAACAATGCCATGTGCAGCGCCCATCGCACCGCCGACGCCCATACCAACACCACTCGTTACCGCACCGCTACCGCTGCTACCGACACCAACAACACTGCCACTTAGACCACTACCAACGGCACCAAGCCCACTACCGCTGCCCACAATCGAATTCATTGTTTTTTCCGTGCCATCCAGATTGTTTTCTGTAAGACCGCTGCTCGCCGAATTCGTTGTGCCGTCCGAATTTTGAGTGCCCGGTAACGCAGGAAAATCCTCATTGGACATCGTGAATTCCGATTGTTCCGACGTTGGCTGCTTCACCATGCCCACTACAATGCAATGGTAATCAAGAAGACAAAAGAAGAACCAAAGTGTACAAATTATTTACACAAATCAAAATATTCACAAAACAATTAAACAAATACATATTAGCGGGACTATAAAATAAAATGCATAAGCTAAACTACTAGACATTTTTATCAAAAGCCACAACCAATTTATTGGTCGGTAAAATTTTGTTTCAAACGATGCTTTACAAATTGAATATGTTTTAAAAACTTAAACAAAACCAACACCTTTTAAACACGCCCATTATTATGGTTGCCGAAAAACTACAAACAAATTAAGAAAATGGCCGAATGCTTGAAAATTTTTTAAAAGCCTTATAACTATGACTAAATGTTACTAAATATTTTAAACCAAATGTAAGCGCCACAAGTAATAATAATATAAACAATAATCACATTTAACAAATAAAATAAAAGAAAATCAAAGAGGATTCTTCGTATGGAACTCACAAGAGGTAAAGAAATTACCATAAGGTTTGCTGCCCGGCGGCTGGAGCGGATTCGACTGAGGCAGTGATTGATCATTCTGGCCGCGTACATTCGTTAACGATGGAAATTCTGATGGATCAAGCAGTGCAGGCGTTGATGTATCACCACTGCCACCGAATACATTATGGAAACTATTTAAGGTACCACCACCACTGCCCGCGCCTCCGCCGCCAGTGCCATAACCGCCGCGACCCGTTTGCATAAAGTTGCCCATGTTCGACTAAAATTAAAAATTAAATTATCATTAATTTTCATATTAATTAAACAACCTTCTAAATAAACAAAAAAACTAACCATAGGGCCACCGCCGAGTCCCGGCATAGTTCGTCGTTCCACAAACGGTCGCTGGCCAAAGAGGTTCGCATTACGATTGCCACTTGATAACGCAGGACCACCGACCGGCAGCTGAACGTTGCGGTTAGGCGAGAGTTGAGGTTGTTGCGTTTGACCATAATTCGTCGCGCCTATAATATGAAATTGAAATTGTAATTAAAAAATATAAAAAATTTGATTTTGATTTTGATACATACCCGTTTGGAACATGCCTGACGTGGGTGTTACATGTCCGGATAACGAGCTACCACCGAATCCGCCTGTTGTTCGGCCGGTCAGTGAGGCGTTTGCTATGCTTCTCGGGGGTTGTTGAAAATTTAAATTCGCCATAATCTGTAACACAACAAGTGTGGTAGAATCACATGTGAGTATTTGTTGTACTATCGTTGTGATGCACGATGTGCTATAATATTTAATGCAAACTCAAAGGTAATAGCAAAGAGGCAAAGACAAGACAAACAATATGTTGTAGCTGCGCTGTCGCTGCCAATTAGAGTGTCAAGCCATTTGATTACAAGCGATTACTATCGACCTATCGATCGATTACTATGCAGCTCATTTGATTCCTCTACCCACTAATTGAAGCGTGCCATTTTTAAATATTCACAACATTGTTATCGTCACTTAAATAAACGTAATTTTTTTTTTTTTTCTATCTATTTATTATATTTTTGCGTTCGTTAATAGTAAACAAATAAAATAAATAGATAAGCATTGCTCATTTTACACTCCGCGTGCAATAATTTTAACATGTTATTGATATCACTATTTTGTTTTGTTTTCGGTGGTTGGGGCATTCAGCAGTGTTGTACAACTTGCACATGTGCACGCTTGAATGCTGAAAAGGGGAAAAGAAGTTGGTGTTGACTATAGTCGCCTGTAATTGTAAGCAAACATAGCGCTAGCCAGTACTCCCTGGATTGTTTGTCCTTTGTTTTAAGATGCAAGTGCACTATTTGCACACATATGCCAACACAGTTTTGTTTGCTTGGGAAGCGCTCATTAAATTATATAAGCGATTAAGGTCCAGCTGGAAATTTTACCAACAAACAGTGTGATAGACGCGCGCATTTCGCTTACAATTGTCATTTCTCGCATTGTCAACAACAATATTATGCGTGCCTGATTAAGTCTCAGCACTTGAGTGATCTGAGTAGTTACGCGCGAAGCGATTTAATAAAAAAATAAAAAAAAGGATTAATACAATAATTCAGGTGTCGTAAATGTTTTTAAAAAGTTCTTATCATTGTAAAAACTTTGAAACTGTTGTAAATGTAAAGTTGAGGCGTCGATTTGTGTGTAGGACATTGAAGCGCTTTTGCGCGCAAAAATAGGCTGTCTATATGTGTGTTCGTATAAAGATACAGATGCTTATTGTATTGGCCATGATACGTAAATCTATGCGTATAAACAAAGCAAAGCATAGTCTCTTCTTGTATACATGTGAGTCATGAAAAATATAACAAAACGACGTAGTACACACACTTATCAAAAACTAAAAACAACAACATCAATAAAATGAAGGGAATATTAATAAAAATAACAACAATAAAGAAGAATTTCTGCGTATTATTAATTTTTATAAAAATGATAACACATAAAGTAACTAACGAAACAACCAGAAATAGAAATCTTGATTTTTTTTTTTATTTAATTGTGTTAACAATTTTGTGTGTTTTACTAATTTGATACTTTTAGATAAGAAGAGTAATGCGTACAAGGCGCTTTTACATAAACTACGTCGGACAGTTTACAACATATAAGGCGAGAATAAAATTTTTAAAAAAGTTATTAAAACAGGCACAAAATGTTGATCAAGTTAAAAATTAAAATACAGCGTCTTGTATTTAAATAATTGACTCTGTCAGGGATGATTATAGACTCTTAAAAAATCAGCGCTCTGGCAAACAGGATAGATTGTTTGTAGAAACAATAAACAAACTGAAGAGATAAAATTGCGTACCATCATATAACATGTTACAAGAAGAATTCCAAATATAAAAGAAAGATGAAACGAAATGAAATTGGGCTGAGTTAGCAGCAGAATCTGCAAAACAGAACAAAAGGAGCAAACAAACAATGGCTGACGCGGTTGGAAAGACGCCGTGAGTTATTTGAGAGCTGTTGGCACAATTAACACCGCTGCGCCGTTCCCAAACTAAACGGCTGCAACAACAATTTATGTGTATTTTGATGAGAGCGTTCGTTATGTGTTTAATAACATCTCGAAAAATTAACGGATTACTTTTCAACATATTACAAATGTATTTTGTGATTCCGTCAGCAAAAAAAAAAAAAAACAAAAAATGTTTATTACAATCTTATACTTTGCTGTAAACGAAACGCATCTCTGCATTCAATCACTCGTAATTTGATGGTGTTGTTGATTTTAATGGCATTTAAATTGGCGCAAAAAAATACCCCAAAAAAGGCAATACAGCATAAAAAGGAATGTGAGATAATATAAACGAATTGAAAAGACAAAGAAGAAGTAAAAAAAAAAAAAAAAAAAAGCAGCTGAGTTGAACCAAGTCACAGGCGCAGACATTGCAGGCTGCAGTCGCAGCAGAAAAACGAAGGAAATTACTAGACCGAAAAGAAAAAAAATGTAAAAGGATACAAGTGCTGTGCATATATACACATACACTTTATGACTGCATGTGTATGTGTTTGTTGGTTGGTCTGCCTATGCTTAAGCAACCTGAGTTGTCGTCGTCTTCATCGTTGATATTTTGTTGGTGTTGGCTATCAATTATGAGTCCATGTCTGTCTGAAATTGTATTTTCGTTATTGTTGTTGTTGTTGCTGCTGTTGTAGTTGTTTTTGTTGCAGAATGTGAGAATGATGTATGTCTGCCTATCTAGCTGAATACCTTTGTTTAGACTGAGAATGTACACAGGTAGCAGGCGCTGATATACTCTTACAGGTACAATTTGAGTTTAGCACGACTTTCTGATTCGTTAAGTGTTTAAGTCTCTGTCTGTGTTGCACTTGTCTTATATGTATATGATATACCACAAACAGAGCCTGTCTGATTTTTTTGTTGCATGTTTCTCAATTGTTTTGTGTTGCTTGTTGTTTGTGTCTAGAAAAACTTGCGCCCTTTTCGAAAATGATCACAATGTGATCTTTTGTATGTTCAATTGTTTGTTTCATAGGTAATCGATTAGTGTGTATTATAAGAATTTGTAGCACATTTATATTTATGCATATGCACACAAAATCCTATTGGCAATAGTTTCTATAGACCGGCCGGCTTTCTGACAATCCAGTTCTGGCAAAACAGCTTTGTAGGTTTATATACAAACACATACTCGTAAAGCCACAATTAGCAAGCAACCCCTTTAACTTAAATATTTAATGAATGCATATATTTTTAAATTGTGTGTATGATATGTATAGACTACGAAAAATACACACACACACACACACACACACGCAAACATACAAGCGTAAAACAACTCGAAAATAAACAAAAGCTTTTTGAACAATGATCAACAACAAACAATTGAAAGAACATACCTAAATTGTTCGCGATAGCTGCTAATGCTGCTGCTGTTGTTGTTGCTGTAATTATTGTTGTTGTTACTGTTGCTGGTGTTGTATCCACTTCCTGCGTTAATGCTGCCACTTGCACTTGGCTCAAACGACTGCTACCAACATTCACTGAACTTGCAGCTCTCACCGCATTTAACATTCCAAAGCGGCTCGATTCCGGGCACACAAACAAGGCGGCCACTGCTGCTGTTCTCCTCGACGTCGTCGTTGGCGGCTAAATGCGTTATTGTTTAATCAGAAGCCTTAACTTTTCACTTTGTTGTAGTAGTTATTATTATTATTGTTTTTGTGGTTGTCGTCGTCGTTTTTGTCAGCGTTGTTATGGACAGCGTCAGCTATCTTCGTCGTGTTGTTGGAATCCTAAATGAAGGGCAGTATACGTCGACGACGATGTGCGTGCAAACGTGCGTTTATTTTTTTCTGTTGTTGTCAAAATGAAGGTTAAACAAAAGTAAGTAAGCGTGAGTTGAACGTGTTGGACACGCACGTTAAAACGTTACTGAGCCGCCTCGCTTAAATCGTGGAAAAGTACTTGACGAAAAGAATGGCACAACGCGCGAAACGCTCGTTGCACAAGAACACCGCGTTTTTCAGATATATGTAAATATATTTTTAATGTCTACACCCGCGCACACTTGGTTTACGTTTAGTGGGAGGAAATTGGACACAGCATACAGGATAAGCTAAACCTATTTGTTTGAGAGACAGTGTGTTTTTTTAATCGCACATATACACACCGTCGCTAAATAGAACAAATGCACAAACTTGAGTTTAGTACTTTTCCGTCGTTGTTACTGCTGCTGCTCTGTTGTTGTTGTTGTTTTCGTCCCTAAACTGTTTTATATACATATATACATGTGTATAAATGTTTGTTGTGCTGCGATGTGTTTTATGCTGGAAGAGTTCACTCGCTCGCTCACTCGTTTTTCGATTCCGATTCGGCTCCTTCTCGCACGATTCGCGTTTGAGTTTTTTTTCGTTTTTTTTTTTTGCCTGTGCAACCGTAGAAGCAGAGTCTGTGTTTGTTTCAGAGTCAGTTTCCTGGCCTCTACTTTTTTGCTTGCCGCCGTCGCCGCTTTTTGCTGGCCGTAGTAGTCGTTGTCAAATGATGCTTTGCCGTTTTTAATGCACAAAACTTTTTTTTTTAAATAAGCGCACTGCACTTGCACTTTGGTACAAAAACGATGGTTTTAGTTATATTAAGGATTTGATATTTAATTTTTCGTTTATAAGTAAATAATTGCTTTTGATATTGCGCTGCCTTTGGTGGCTGCTTCTTCTTCTTTTGCGACTCTGTCGTCTTTGTTTTCTCAGTTCAATGAAATTTCACCCAAGCGAAAATGGCTAAATTCGCTGCGTGAGTGTGCGTATTATTCACGCGTTCTTTGATTAAACGCGCTCGTTTCTCACTATTTGCACGTTGCACAATTATGAAATGATATTGAATTTATATTTATTTAGCGTTCAAATTGCTAAAAATCACATAAAAATGTTCCGCAAAAACTTTGTGGGCTCATATACGAAGAGTCACGAATACAAACACAAAAACGAAGCAGCGATTCCCAATTACAAAACGTAAAAGAACATAAATGGCATAAAAATGACAACATATAGATCAAAATTCATAATGAGTACAATACGAATTATTTTGATTTTTATAATTTGTAATGATTTGATTTAATGATATTGGAATATATAGTAAATTATATGAAATATGTTTAAGCAAGGACGAGTAGAAATTAATAAAAGAAAATGGTCACACTGAACTTGACGCTCAACGCTGGGTAATCGAGCTATTGAAGGAAAAAATTGGGACATTTTAGTTAAAAAATGTGGAAAATACAAAAGCTGGTTACATTAATAGATATTATTTGTTACCTCAGACAAAACATGCATATAAAAGTCTATGAGTTTACAACCATCGGCTTGGCATTTTTTGTTTGCTTGTTAATTTGAATACATTGGTATTTTTTATCGTATTCGCTTGTTTGCAATTTAGTCGCGCTGCCTTCTACGAAAAAGTTTAGAAAATTGTTTAATTTGCACCGATATTTCCAAAAAAATGAGCGCGAATCAGTCAGAGGAGGATAGCGGTAAATAAACATTATTGAAAAAGCAGTAAGGGCATAATATAAATGGTATCTACATTTTTGTAGGTTCCGAATCTGGATCCAGTCGTAGTGGTAGTAGAAGTCGTAGTGTAACACCACAAGGCAGCGCACCGGCGTAGGTTTAAAAGTAAGAAACTATTTAACGACAATATTAAGATTATGAATTAAATTATAGCTCACCAGCTGGTAGCAAAAAGTCGGGCAGGGATAGTAATCGTTCACGTTCTGGCACACCGAAAAGTCACAGTTCTCGTTCACATAGCGGTGGTTCTCGTTCATCAGGCAGTTCTCGTTCGAGGTCGCGGTCTGGCACACGTTCTGGATCTGACTCTCCGCACAGCCGCCGGACTGGTTCAGCACAGAGTCATAAATCTGGTTCACATTCACCACAAACACGACGTTCTGGATCAGCGAATAGTAAAGTATCAAAAGCTGGCACTCCGCATAGCCGTAGGTCCGGGTCACCTCAGAGTAGAAAGTCAAGATCAAGGACGCGTTCAAGATCCGCAGGAACTCATCGGTCCGGGAGTACACAAAGTCACGGATCAAATCGGTCTGGTTCACAACATAGCCAACGTCGAACGTCACGAAATGCAACGCCGAAAGAAAACGCGGAGAGTCGATCGCAGTCACCTAATTTGCAAATCGACGATGAATGTGCTAATTCCCGTAGTCGTTCCGGCAGTCGATCCTCTCGATCACGATCGAAATCGGGATCTCGTTCAAAGTCTAGATCACGCTCAAAATCAAATTCACGATCGCGAACGGGAACACCCAATTCCCGAAGATCTTCAAGCCGCAGTTCGGGTTCCGGTAGCGATGTGGGTGGGAAACGTGACCGCAAACGCAAAGCGGTATCATCAAGTGGTTCAGAGAATGGCCACAAGAAGAATGCTGAAGGTAGTGCTTCGCCAAGCAAAGTAAAAAAATCGCGGCTTATCGATTCAGAAAGTGACAATGATGAGGTGAGATTCTTAATCAATGTCTCTTATTTGTTTATTAATTAATCTACAAATTTTGTCATTTGTAGCCACAAAAATCTCAAATTGCTGCAGAAGACATTTTTGGAGACGCGGACGATATAACCGACGATGAAGAGAAAAAATCCGAAGCAGGTTCAAGGAGTTCACGACGTTCACGAAGTCGTAGTCAAAGCGGCACCAAATCACCGCATTCAAGGCGATCGCGTTCACGATCGAACGATAGTGATCGTTTACGCGAAAAACAATCAATGCCACCACCACGTGTGCCAGGAGAAGGTATAGATGCTGTGCCGGAGACGCGCATTGATGTAGAGATACCACGCATAACTGCAGATTTGGGCAAGGAATTTCACTTCATCAAACTGCCCAATTTCTTGTCTGTCGAGACGCATCCTTTTGATCCAGAAACATATGAAGATGAAATCGATGAAGAAGAAACCATGGACGAAGAGGGTCGTCAACGCATAAAGCTGAAAGTTAGTAACACTATTCGATTCCGGGAATATATGGATAACAAAGGTGACATGGTAAAGGAATCGAATGCACGTTTGGTACGCTGGTCTGATGGCAGCATGTCGATGCATCTAGGTACAGAAATTTTTGATGTCTATAAACAGCCCGTACATGGTGACCACAACCATTTGTTCATACGTCAGGGTACTGGTCTACAGGGTCAATCTGTCTTCCGGACAAAACTTACCTTCAGGCCACATTCTACCGAGTCATTTACGCACAAGAAAATGACCATGTCGTTGGCCGATCGTTCACAGAAGACAAGTGGTATTAAAATATTGACTCAAGTGGGCAAAGATCCAACCACTGATCGACAATTCCAGCTTAAAAAGGAAGAGGAAAAACTGCGTCAGGCGATGCGTAATCAACACAAGCCGCAGCCAAAGAAAAAGAAGGCTGCTGGTGAAGTAATTGGCGGAGCTAACTCATCATATCATCAGGACGACGGAAGTGATGATGAGAATGCAATTTCGCTGAGTGCAATTAAGAACCGTTACAAAAAAGGAGGTCAACAAGCTGTCGGTGCGCCCGACCAGAAAGCTTCGACTATTTACTCGTCGGATGATGACGAGGGCTCTGATTTTGAGGGTCGACGCAGTAAAAAAACCGACAAGGCAAAAGCCTCAAAAGCTCTTCGGGACTCGGACGATAGTGATTCGGACGCTGGGAATGACAGCCACAAAAGCGGCAGTGGTAGCGATGACGATGCAAATGACAAAGGGAGCAATAAAAGCGACAGTCCTGGCAGTCGCACTGGGAGTGGAAGCGGTAGTGGCAGCGGCAGTGGCAGTGATAACGATGATGATTAACCACAAAATTGTATACTGTAAAATATGTTGCTCGTATTTGGTATAGACTTTCCAAAACCTAATAAACAAGTTTTGCTGAAGATTTTTCAACTAATTTTGTCCATTTTTTTTTTTGATTTAAAAACAATTGAAAGGCTCATGCTCGTCTCTTTTGGGACGAAAGATGAAAGTTAGAAAATTAAAATATTTAATAGTCTATTTTGGAGCTTGAGCATTTGTTTTCACTTTCACCATTTTAAATACACATCACACAATTAAGAACACTTGTAATAATTAGGAAATTAGTTTTATCATTTTTGTT
Source organism: Phortica magna (assembly GCA_037044515.1). Lineage (NCBI taxonomy): Eukaryota > Metazoa > Arthropoda > Insecta > Diptera > Drosophilidae > Phortica > Phortica magna. The sequence continues at coordinate 42,112 of JBAMBP010003125.1, read as the reverse complement.
TTATTATCTTTTAAAAAATAACACCACCAACTCTTCAGCAGCATTAAATCCTTCTTCTACACAACTAATTCACACATATCACGCTTCCTTGCACGTTAAGTCGTTTCCAGCACAATCAGAAACATAGAAAATTATGTTTCATTCTCGATGAAGATAACGACGTTTTGCTTCGGAGAATGAGAGAAATGTTTAGAAGCGCAACTTCTGGAAGAACCACTTGTTCTTGCCCTCTTTGTAGGTGGTCTCGAATTTGACGCGTGTCTGGAAACGATGAGTCTTCCTCTTAACGGGGTCTTTCAGATCCTTGGGCGACAGTTTCTCGAAGCTGATGTCGTGCGCGGTATAACGTGTGGGCATCAGGTGATTGTAGTTGAGTACCTTCAGGAAAGGCTTAACCTTGGACTTCTTCTTCAACTTGTTCTTGCCCATTTTCTTGGTGACCTTACGTGGATATCTGTCGATACCGGCAACCAGAGCGTGACCGAATGGTTTCTCCGGTGTGCCATCGTCGGAGGTTTTGACGATGATGGCCTTGCGGCCGGCGTAACGTCCACTAAGGACAATTACGATCTTGCCTTGTTTCATAATCTTCCTCATCTTGATGGCTGTTGATGATAGCGTGCAGCAATCAATTGTGTGTGTCAGTTGGCGCACAGATACATAAAAGGGGAAAGAGTACAAGAGAACAACAAAACATTAGTTTACAAATCTCGCATTACAATATTTCTATGCAAATGATTTAATTAAAAAAATCAAGTTTGCTTGCTTTATTCCGCACAATTATGTTGTTTTTGCGTTCCTGTACAATTGCCATTTGTTTTGTTTCCAAAGAAACAAACTTATAGTTTTGCAGTCAGTTTGTGTTGCATTGGATATTCAATGACGTTTCTTTATGGATGTAACGCAGATAATTCCATAACGCACATTCCGATATATTGCATTGTCGATTTATGTTGTTCTTTATTTGCGATTTATAGCAAATTTACTTGATTTTTTCGATTAAAAACTGAAAATATTCTTACACTACTTACAGGTCTTATGGCTGACCGGATATAGAGAAAGAGAAGAAGGTTGACATTTCGCACCTTACTTTGACAGCTGCTCAAAAAAGCGTGTTAGCACTGGTTGTGCTTACAAAAAATTGTCCAACACTGTCTTGACTGTTGTGATGTGTGCTGGAAAGTTAAGAAATGTGGATGCCATTTGGAAATCAAGTCGAGTCAAGCACTGGTCGTCTATTTCTGAAGTGTGGAATCAACTTTTGTATTAGTCTGTCTGAAGCGAACTTAGGGCTAGCCAGTTTTGATTTTTTGCAACTACTATTCTCTTCTTCTTTCCTCTGTTTACAGAGCAGTTCCGTTATTCTCCATGACCCATCTAGCGATGGCGAACGTTACATTTTTGCTTTTCGCCAGTTGTCAAACTAAAGAATCCAATCACAACTTATATTATTACTATGGTTGAAAATGAAAAAGTGCTAAATTATCTCAAATCATAATCATTATTATCATATTGTATAACAATAAAGTGCACAATGCACTCTTACTTGTTTATTTTAAAACAAATGTTTTATTTGATTTTACTTACAATTAAATAAAAACGAATTTAACTTATTGAGGCGGTAAGACTCATGTATTTTTATTTGCTTGCTTTAGGATTTTAAACGTTCCGCGTCTATTTACAATGTAGCTAAGCGCTGCGGCAACAGTTGTAACCCCCGTCATGTACCAGAGCCCGTGGAGTATTGGATGATCTATAAATTGTAAATTGATAACGACTTGATATCAAGAGTAACGCCATTACAAACCAATATATTGCCAAATGGGCGCTCCAAGGCTGATGCCAATGGTCGCAAGTTGCACTCCCGTATTTACTTTGCTAATAAAAGTTGGTTCCAACTGTGCCGTCACATGTGTTGCGTCAAAGTAACGTGAAAAAGTTTTCTTGAATTAAAAAAAACTTTTTAAAATAAAAATAACTTTTTATTACAACAATACTCACTGGTGGAGGTAGACTAATGTAACGTATAACAAAGCCAGCAGCCAAGAGGAAGACATCACGAAACAGTACAACACCAGTAAGCCACAAAGGCAACAGATCAGTGCAACATAAAGAAATAACAAGTGAGCCCATGAGTAGTTTGTCCGCCATAGGATCCAGGAATGAGCCAGCCTTGCTCGCTTGCGACGGCCAACGACGTGCTATTTGGCCATCTAACTGTTTATGAAATTTGTTGAATATAAGTCTATTTTTTAGTGTACATATGCATATATTTACCAGATCTGTAATTCCAGCTACGGCAAGCAGAGTCATGCCCATTCCAAAGTCGCCCTGCACTATCACATAGCCAATGTATGGCGACAGAATGGCACGACTCATGGTCAACATGTTAGGTATAGTCATAATATTCTCTCTTTCGATTACCTCCTCCATTTTTTCTCGCATTCGCTCTTGCACTTTGTGCTTGGCCTCGCGTATATCATCAACCAGAAAATTTTTACGTTCCCGGAAGCTCTCACGTTTCTTGTCGATTACGCCCTGCAACAGATCACGTCCTTGCAACGTTCTCATATGTAGCGAATGTTTCTTAGCATCTGCGTACATACGCAGCGTGGCCACATCCCAGTTGCGTCTCTGGTTGATGTCCATAAATGTAATACGTATGAAGCCCGTTGCGGCTGCATAACGGTTAAGGCAGTTCATAAAGCTAGTCGCGGCGCCGCTGCCCACGCTTGAGACGAGTGTCTGATCTGTGATACCATGGCTGAGTCCAGCACTTAGTTGGCGTTGCACTTGACGGAATATTGTTGCAGGTAACATTTTGATTTTGTTTTTGACACTGTTTTTGGAACGTAGATAGGTGTCGTCGACCCCGTTATTTTATCGGCTGTTGTTTTACACGGCGCAGCGTTGTGGTTCCGTGTTCTTGCGGGTCCTATACTGCAGAATTGATAATAATTAAATTTATAAATAAACACCGCGCATGGCCTTGATCGGCATTTGATTTTCAATTGACCCTTCGTGCTTTGCAACCTACCATTTGTTATGTATTTATGTTTTTGTCTTTAGTGCCACTTGTGCACAACCTAGAACGGCTTTAATCAATAAATATAACCGAGAATTTTACGTTAAATTTTATATAATTTTTTAAAAATATGGTTCGTCAAAAATGTACAAAACATGTGTTTTTACATTATTTTTTCGAAGTTCACTGTTATCAACAGAATAGATAAGGATAAAACATATGAAAAAGTAAATTCGATGCGTTCAATTGCTGTATGTGGAGTTGCAATTTAAGCGAAACATAAAGTACGCCATTCTTCATTTCATCAGCATTTGGCACCCGACAGCGCTTCGAAAGTCATCTGGGGGACGTATGATACAAATAGATGAAACGGGTATTTAAGGTAGTTGTATTTTAATTGATTCGTTTCAATTGACTGTATTGTAAACAGTGTTGCCAAATTGGCTATTGTCTGGTTGCTTTTAGCCATGTCTAACAGCCGGCAGACAGGAGTTTCCATATTTTTAAGAATGTTTTCAGCAATATTTTTGTAATTTTTAGATTTTGAGCAAATTTCAAATAGCAAAACTTTTGCAATTAAAATCGAAATGTCTTTATCTTAGGAACACTTTTAATACACAAGCGAGTACAATTCATAAAACAGAACAGTTTGGAAACTTGCAGATTGTGAGAAAACGGTATATGGCTATATAGCAAGTCTTGTGTACGTGTTAGGTATCATAAGCCTTGTGAAATAAACACATTTAACTAACAGTGGAATGTGATTAGCTAATTGGTATTAATGATATGAAAATCGGTTTCTTAAGTGATTTATTCTTGAGATTCATATGGTGTGAATGGATATCAATTCCGTGAGGCTTGGCTGCAAAAAAATAATATGATATCCTTGCCATTATCTAATGTAGAGTCGAAAATTACCTTTAGTCAATTAAATATAATCGTATCAAATTTAAGAAATGGAATAGACGTTACAACATATTTATGAAAACGGGTTGCACCAGCATTTATTAAATACACCACAATATATATTGATTCTGACAAATTGGCAACACTGTAAAATATTTTCATGTCGTTTGAAGCGTGCTTCATTTGTGGTTTGTCACGTACAGTCTGTGAAAATTATTTATTTCAGTTCAGATCAAGACTCCATTTTATTTGAAAATATCTACAAACGCTTAAAAAACTAACAATAAATATCCTGCGTGTGTTTTCATCTACATAAAGCGTAGATTTCGTGTGTTAAATCGCTGGAATATTATATTGTGCTGGGCACATTCAAGAACAAGAAAAACTGAAAATTTGTGAAATTGAAGAAAACGTTGAAAATCGTAAAAAGAACGAAAAAGATAAAAAAAGGAATATAAAAAGTTATTTCGGTAGGTATTCAAGCAATTTTAAAGTAGAAAATTCAAGCATTTTATAATAGAATTTCTATTTGTCTTAACCTCAATGCGTATAGTTTCGATTGCACGCACGCTGCGCTGCTGCATTGGCGTTGGCAGAGAAATGATTCATTTTTCTCATTGTGTTAGATACATTTTTCTCTTACTATTTGACTACTATTTTTAGATCATATTTCGTGACTTATCACATTATGCTACGCCAGGTGTGCAATTTTGACATATGCCTGGAATGTAGCAGTAGAGATTTGATTATTACCCAGAATTTAATAAATGCCTTAATCCTGACTGTTACTTAAATGAAAGCAATAAAAATAAAAAAAAAAATCCAGCATCTGCGCAAGGCTTAATTGCTACCTGTGCGTGGCGTTGCTACCTGTGCCTCTGGAGTGACTACATTAAACATTTTTTTTTTTCAATATAAATAATGGAAATATTCAATTTCATTTCAGTTGCAACCTAAACCTCAACAACAGCGGAACTAATAATCGCATAATTAATAAATTGTTGAACAAATAAATTGTTTAAACAAACAAAAGATAACTCTGTGAAATAAAACCAAAGGAAAAAGAACATTAAAAAAGTCGATACGAAAAGTGCTAATCAAAGACACTAAAACATGTCTTCAACTGGAATGTCGTTAAATGAGCGCTTCACTGTGCTGTCTAAACAAAAGCAACAACAAAAACCAGTTACTGGTATGGCATCTGCACGCCGTGGACGTAGCCGTAGTCGTTCACGTCAAATTGTAAACGAACCGATGACTGGCCAAAGAGCATCCCAGGCCAATTTACGTCTGCTGAATGAGTTCAAAAAGAAGCATGCCGTGCAGCAAACTGCTCTAAAACTTAAACGCGTATGTGTCTATGCTATGGAAGTGCACTGAGTGTGTTATGGGTGTCTTAACAAGTGACAATTGAACTAGGCACAGCATAAGTCTGTATATAAAAACAAATAATAAAATCAGGACAGGATAACTATTTAAAGTAGACGACCGATGGTCTTAGCGGATTCAGATGGACACCTGACACCGATACATTAATTTTCGATAGCCGGGAGAAAACAATACGGATGTAAACATAAACATCTTCAAGGCTTTGCAGTTTCACCCGTTGGAAATATAGCTTCAATAACTTCAAGCTGTAGTGCGATTTTCCACTAACTAAACACTAAACCCACACATTTTTCTTAACTGGCAGTACGAAATTGTACTAAGCAGAGACTCAGCATTAATCAAAGGGTTTAAACGATTGGAGTTTTTTTTGGTGGATTTAACACGATTGCCTTGACTTGGATTTCTGTCTGCACTTTATTAGTGTTTTAAATGATTTTACGTTTCATTGTCTTCGTTCATGGAGATTGCTGTGATGAAGTCACAAGTCGAAATTATGTTCCTACAACAAGTTGATTTTATATGTGCCCGCTTTCTACCAAACTCATAGAGATAAAATGTACATTGTTTTGTTTGACCAAACACGCCCGAAATATCCACTTAACTCTCAGACACAACTCATGTGCGATGCAATGCTTGCGTGTACAACGTCTAATCGAAACATTATGAATCTTACAGAGAAGCTTGCGGACCGCAACAACCGGCGGTGCTAATAAACGCATTGGCGTTAAATCATTACGCTTGGCGCCCAACGGCCGACCAGTCAGGACAAACAGCCTGACCCGCATTGCAACGTAAGCACACTTTTTTACGAAATTTTTATAAAAAAAAAACTTTGTTCTATGCAAAACGGTCAAAAAGCGCAACAGTAACAGCAGCAGCTGAAATAGCGACTGTAATGCAAATGGAAATAAACGCGCTGAATCTGATTGCATGAATGCACAACCGTAGTAGAAAGCAACTAAACTAAACTAAAACCAAACCAAAACAAAAAATTAAATTATTTTGTAACTAGCGGCACTACAATATCAAACACATCTTCTCTTCTTCTTCGAATCAATCATGTAAAAAACAAAAAAAAAAAAAAACAAATAGCATGCGCGCCGATCTTGTTGCCAACAATCAACAAAGCGGCAGAAGACCCTTGCGTCGTACCAATTCAACGAACAATGTTGTGAAACGTCTAGGCGCGCGTCGGCCGACAGTTGGTGGCGCCGCAGAGCGTGTTGCCCTGCGTCAACATCGTGGCAGATCGGCACAACGCATAGGTGGCGGCACAGTACGGCAGCAATGGCAACAACAACAGCAACAACAGCAGCAGCAGCAGCAGCAGCAGCAGCAATATCGCGGCCGTTCACGCAGTCGCTCACGTGGACCGTCCGTCAATAATGGTGCACGCACACGTTCACAGAGTCGCGGACGCGCCAGCTCGCTGAATCGTGGTTTTGCGCCTGGCCAAGCACGTGGACGCACACCAACACGTAATCGTGGACGCCAGTTGACACGTGAAAGGCCTGGTGGACGTGTCTCAGTCAAGGATCGACTGGGTGTGCGTCCTGGCGCGGCTCGCAATGTTAACGGTGCCGGTGGCAATAGTCGCCGTGGCCGTCGTGCGGTAAGCAATGGCCGTGGCGTGACCAATGGTCGCATACAGAAACGCCGTGGCACAAATCCTAATGGTAATGTTGCACAGAAAACGGTTGGCGCTGCTGGACGCACAGGACGTGCTAGGGGAAGGTAGGTTCATAACCTTAAATTTCATTTATAAACTAAAATATGTCATGCTAATTGATATCTTATATCACATTACAGATCTGTTGTGCGCAATGCTGTCGTTGCCGGTGCCACACGCCGTTCACGTTCACAATCGCGTTCACGCAAAGGTGTCGCTGGTACATTAGGTGGAGCTAGACCTAGCGGTCGCCAGCAACAAGGGTCAGGTAACGTTTCTGGTCGTCGTGGTTCAGTTGGTGTACGTCGTGGGCGTAGTCTACAGCGTCGTGGTAATGGTAATGGTGCTGCTGGTACAGCTGCCGTTGGTGGCGCGCGTCGTGGTCGTCCCGTCCCAAACAAGAACAACAAAAACAACAGTGGCAACAAAAATGGTAACAAGCAGAGAAACAATCAACAACAACAACAAAGACAACAGTCACAAGAGCGTCGAGGACGTTCACGTAGTCGCGGTCGAGGTCGCAATGTCGGAGGTAAAACCGTCACAATTTTGTATTAAAAGGCTGTCAGGCAGGCAGGCAGGCAGGCAGTCGGTCAGCCAGCAAGGCGTGTATTGGTTTACTTAAATTGTGTTTAATAATTATGTCTATCGTTTGTGTCACTAATCTATTATGTTTTCTTATTTCACATAAACACACGCACACGTACACGTACACACTTCATACCCATTAGGCAAAAACGTCAGACCAGACATTAAGAAGGAAGATCTCGACAGTGAATTGGACCAGTACATGGCCACTACCAAAACTGATATGGACTATTTGCTAAAATGAGCAGCAAATACAAATGAATCATAAAAACCACCGCATTATGCAAAATAATTGAGTTATAATCGCCTAAATATAAGTGTCGAATTTTGTCCTCGGCTTATCTTAGTTTTTAAGGAACATTATTTTAGCTTTAAGAAAGATGCTATTTTGAGCATTTTGTTTGTGAATGCATCACGTGACATTCAAATTGTAAATATATTTTCAATTGTATTTAAATTCATAAACTTAAAAGAAAATCAAAATGTTTGTCTATAATTTTTGTCTTCGTCATTGCTATTAAAACCGAAGTCCCAAGACACTCGTTATAGTTTCGCTTAGTTCAATTGATTTTCTGCCATTGAATCTCAAATGGCAAACATTTCCGAGCATAAATTCTCAGTTGTGATTTTATTTAATTTTCAATTTGATAAATTTGTAAAAGTTGTATGTACGAACGAAGAGTAAAATAGAATTGATATTGTTTTTTTTTGCTTTTGTGAACCAAACCGGAAATTGTCATTTCTACATGTGTAGTGGATACGACAGACACATACATGCGTGCTATCGCTGTCTACACTAGTCAAACCGGATATCCTCGGAGACAATGAATGGTTGCGTAAACGAAAGTCATCAATTTCAACATAGCCAACTGCAACTCCACCGCAATTCGACGGCACTGTGACTGCCGTGATTTGGGAGTGGTTTTTTGTTTGCTTGTTTATTCACGGTTTTCTATCTCATGTGCTAGCGTCAAAGTAAGAGCTGAGATTTTCCACGATTAGTCTATCGTTTTTTTTGCTGTGTCCCTTTTTCTACTTTAATTGCTATTTCATTGTGTGTTCTTGTATATGTCTCACCTTTTGAGCAGTTTTGTTTTCTTTTTAAATTTTCATTACAATCTATAAGAGATTGTTTTTTTTTTTAATATCTGTGATTGATTCATTGAATGGAATGTGAAAGACCTTCAGAGCTTCAATCGCAAAAAACAAAAAAGAAAATAAATAATAATTTTTGTGCAATTTTTAAAACGCTGATAGGAAAGAGATGATTATTGCTTAAAATCATTTCTTAGGGAGCAAAAGTTCAAACAAGTCTTTATAGTCGAGTTCAATGCCATACTAATTTTAATTTTATAACATCCTTGGCTGAAAAGTGCTTTGACTGAATGCTGATAAATGTAGCATTTAGAAGCGAGTTCGAATATGTGTTGGGTATTTGAAATTTACCTTATTCTATGACCGATACTACGAATAAGCAAATTAGGTATCTCTTCTTATCAAAAGTTGTCACAGAGAGAGAAGAGGGTGGTAATCAAATTTGTGTACGTTTCCTTAAAAATCGTTTACTCTAGGTCCTGTTATAGTTAACTTAGACACAGTGAATACTAGCCGCCATCAATATATTGGCTATTCTGGTAGAGGTTTTTGGCCGAGTCAAGGAATATGTACCCTAACACTGTAAGGTTACGTTATTGAGCAGCCATAGTATAAACAGTGTAGGGTATTGACTGTGTTGGATTCATATGAAATACGTATATCAGTATATTTGAATAACATTTTTTTTTTACTAAAAACCGAGTTCAAATGTTATGTTTAAAATTTAAATTTGTATATATATGTTTGCGTTCCAATCGATAAAGGTTGACGTAAAGTTTGATTAAAATTTCCTATAAGAACCGCAGAAAATTTTGTTTACCAGTAGTCAAATTTCTAAATTGCTCTGATTGACTTGATCCCGAATAAAAATGGAGTCGTCCCCGAAACTTTTAATAATTGTTGTACTCAGTGCTATTGTGCAAGGGTCTTCAAGCCCACTGGAAGATTGTAGTGAAACTAAAAGAGAGAACTTAAATTTAAAAATTGAAATCTCAAAATTGAAATTGGAAATTGCATTATTAGAGAGCACCAATTATAATTTAAGGTAAACATTTCAGTTCTGTGATTTATTTGAAAATAAAAAGCAAGAAAAAAATACAACCACTTTCAGCTATAATTCTTCTGCACATGATTCGAAGAAAAGAACAGAAGAGCAAAAAATGCCCAAAAACTGTCAAGAAGCGGGGAGGGGCCAAGTTGGTGTGTTTAAAGTAGAATTGCCACATTCTAACTTGGAGCCTTTCCCGGTGTATTGTGACTCGGATAATTGGATGGTTATACTTCGTCGTGTTGACGCATCTGTTGATTTTCAACGCGATTGGGCCGACTATCGGGCCGGATTTGGTGAGATTACAGGAAATTTCATAATGGGTTTAGAAAAGATGCATCAAGTCACCAAGTTGCAATGTCACGAGTTAAAGGTCGTTTTGGAAGATTTCGAAAATAATTCGACATATGCTATTTATGATAAATTTAAAATTAGCAACGAAAGCCATGGCTACGCTTTGAAAACTTTGGGTCGTTATTCGGGCACTGCGGGCGATGCTTTGGATTATCACAAGGGCCGGAAATTTTCCACGAACGACCGAGACAATGATTTTCGGCTGAGCGGTAACTGTGCAAGAGATCTGAAAGGCGGTTGGTGGTTTAACAACTGTAGTCATAGGTGAGACTATCTGCCTTTGTAATTGCACTTTTCGCTTCGAGGCATTTATACCTGACTGTTTTAATGGTGTTTATTTTTTTATGGTATTATTTATGACTTTTGGATTTTCTTTTTTTTTTTTATGAATTTTTTTGTTCTACAATATCATTATGTATTTGTTGACAGTAAACTAACTGGAATTTATCTAACCGGCGGCGTATCAAATAGCCAAGGCATTGAATGGTATGATTCAAGACGAGGTTACTATTCCTACAAATACGCTGAAATGAAGATAAGGCCAACAACGTGTTAATGTTCCCAATTAAAATGTTGAGCTTATGATGAATTTGTTAACTTCTGATTATTATAAAAAAAAAAAAATGATACAAAGAAATAATGAATCCAAAAATATGTAATCAATTAAAAAAACATAGTTGTTTCTTCAATTTGTTTCATTTGATTAGCAATCCGATCAGTTTTGATATATACGAATTTTACCAGACACAATATGGAATTTTTCTTAAATTTTATAAAAATCTCCTAAACTAGAAAAGGTGGCTAAATGATACTTCAAATTAAATTCGTATATGTGGAATTCACATTCTGATGCCATTTTAAGATATATTGTCAGTAAATAACCAAATAACCAATAACCCGTTAAGACGCTATCTTCGGCCTTGCCAAATATGTATACTCTTAACGACTCTTTTGTGCCACGCCTATTTTTTTTTTGGAGTCATTTCTATTTATCTACATAGCCTACATACCAATTGTTTGTTATACCACAATGGGTGCCAGAAATATGGAAATTATTGGGTTTGGTTTTGGCCACCATGTGAACATATGTTAGTATGAAGTTTCAAGACAATTGGTCAAGAAACAAAAAAGTTTCCCATACATCGATTTAAACTTGCTTCTCTTCCTCTTTCCCATTTTGTAGGGCAGGTACCAGTTCCAGTGGTCCGATACCAATAGCATTTTCAAATATTTAGTGTGGGCGTATAATATCGCACGCAAAGTCCATGCATGGAAAAGAGATGAGAGGCTTACTGAGGCTGCGCGTGTGCCACAAATGCATCCATGCGCAAAAGACACTTTTGGTAAAGCGAAGTGAAGAGCAACCAAAAGTGTCATCAGTTAGGCAAAGAGCGATCTGAGAAAGAACGAAGTTTGAGTGCCTTTAAGTGCAATAAACAAAATACAGATTCATTTGTATTTTTTTGTCAAGAAATCATCTCATAATAATTGTTATCAATTTTTTATTTGGATGCATAATCTTATGTTTGCTGAAACAAGAAAAATTATGTTTGAAATTTTAAAAAGTAAGTTAAAAATTTTCTGCGTTTTTCGTTTATTGCTTGATTTTTAATAATAGATATAAAAATGAACGGAGTTTTAGAAAGTTTTTTTAAGAGCATTTGATTTTTTGTTTTTTTTTTTGTGATTTATAAACATGTTGCAAAATATAGTTAATCGAAAATCTGAAGAAATTAACACGATGTCGGCCTTATCATCATTGTGGCATATTTCAATAAGTACATAATATAACTCCACACAATTCCTTTGCTATGGGGCACCCCATAAAGTAAATAATGACCCGTCAGTTTGCTGTTATAAAGAAACAAATAAAAAATAAAAACATTTTTAAATGCAATAAATAAAACATGATAAGACAACATTTAAAACGAGTAACTAAATTAAATAGGGGAGCAATTTTACCTCTGAAAGCATTCATTGTACCACCAACCACCACTGCAGTCTTTTGCGCAGTTGCCAGGCCAGATATCATTGTCTTTTTCCATTGTGCTGAACTTCATGCCTCTGTGAAAACTTAATCGGTCTCCAATATTTCCAGAATATTGGCCCAAAACATTCAAAGCATAATTGTTACTTTCATCATCGATTCCAAATTTATCATATAAGGCATAACCCGTTCTGTTGTTCAAATCTTCGACAATGACCTTCAACTCGTGGCATTGTGACTTGGTGATTTGGTGCATTTTCTCCAAGCCCATGATGAAATTGCCAGTTATGTCCCCAAATCCTTGCTTATAATCGGCCCATCCGCGTTGAAAGTCAACTTTTCCATCAACACGGCGAAGTATAACCATCCAATTATCAGAGTCGCAGTATACGGGAAAAGGGGGCAGATTTGAATTCGGTAATTGGATGTCGAAGACTCCCACACGCCCCTTTGCTGCTTCTTGACAATTTTTGGGCAACTTCGGCTTCACAGAGTTTTTCAACTCATTCAAACAAGTATTTAAGCTGAAAAATTATATTCTTTAAATCAAGCTGCGATAGTTTCCATTGGCATTACTTACGAATTTGTGGTGTTGTTCGCTTGGGTCGTCGCAGTTCTTAAATTTGCTTTTGCTGTTTTCAACTCTGCCAAACATTGTTGGCTTTCGGTTCGGTCAGCGGTCCAGTTTTTTGAGAGTTCTTCGATTTGCTTACTGCAAAAAAAAATATTTTTTGTAAAATTATCTCACGCAAGGAAAAAATGTTTACCTTAACTTGAAATTAGCATTTTTTAATAAAGAATTATTCAATTTTAATTGTGAAATTTCCAATATGGAATCTAGATTAGCTTGTAATATTTCATTACAGTCCTCCACCGCATTGGTGGACGTTTGGGCAACGACACTCAGTAAAACAATTATTAAAAACTTCACACACGATTGCATTTTGATTTGGCTTCAACCGACACTGACCGATGGAAAAAATCAACTAAAGCTTAAGAGTTTTTTACAGTACTTATAAGAAATTCGCTCGAGCCGCGATTATCAGCTGACACATACATACATGAAATCAAGAATTCTTTGAAATAAAACATTCGATTTATTTTTAATTATGCGTGCGATAAGAAATGATTTTCAAGCTCGCTGTCATTTAGTTTATTGATTACTTCATGTGAAAAAATTATGATGCAATCATTCACATTATGAAACCAATTATCGCTTCCCGGAAAAAGACAAAAAAGAAAAAACCACAATAACACATGATTTTTAAAGGCTTATCAATTGCAAAAAAAAAACAACCTTTTGGCCTTTTCATTGGAATCTCATTTTTTCATTGGAATCTCATTTCTATTTTCATTGTTATACCTCATTGGGTGCCAGAAATATGGAAATTATTGATTTTGGCTGTGAGTGGGCGGTGCCACTTCATTTTTATCAAAATAGCCACGCTATCAACATAAGTATGAAGTTTCAAGTCAATTGGTCAAAAAAGTTTCCTATACAAGGACTTAAATTGGCTTCTCTTCACCTTTTTTTTTTGTATGACAGGTACCAGTTCCAGGGGTCCGATATCAATGAAACTCAAGCACTTGGTGTGGCTACGGTTTACTACGACTTGTACAATTTCAGCGCTCTATTTAACAAAACAAAGTTTTTCATACATCGATCGAATTTTTGTTTTCTTCTTCTTTTTGTATAGTGGCTCCCAGTTACAGTCGTCGAATCTTGTTGATTTCAACCAATGTGTCATCGTAATAAAATACAAAGGTCGGTGCAAAATTTCAGGTCAAGTTCATCGAACGATTATTATCAGCATATTGATTAAAACTTTTTTTTGCTGATGTATATATTACATACGAATCTGTACCAGGCACTATATGGAATTTTTCATAAGTTTCTTAAAAATAACAAAATTAGAAAAGGTGAAAGGCTATATGATATTGAATATTAGAATTGGAAACATTTGGGGTTTTTGAATTTGGTCCGTTTAAGAGAGATTCCAGTCATTGGAATCGTACATCTATGGAAAATATAATGAGTAGCTATAAGAGCTGTCCACTTTTAAGGACGGATCGTTATGAGGAATTTCACTGTATAAGCATATACATATATATTTTGTAATCGCAATACTCGTTTTCATTTCCCAATTGCTTTTAACACTTTTACCGAAATCGCATTAACATTCATTAATCACATGCTTTTAAACTACTTTCATGTTCGTACATAATCGATTAGAGTGCACTTCGCTTACTCCTCTAACTCGAAGCGTGCTCTGTCATGCAAAGCAAAACGAACCTAAACCTCACAACGTTTCAACTCTAACTCCTTATACAACAAAAAAAAAAAGGGAAAAGGGAAAAGTGAACAACTGAAGAACTGAAACTATTTTGTCTAATTTGACTACTTCGAAAATGGCAGCTTACACAAAGTTGAATAATTTAATGCCAGGCTGCTGCCGGTTTTTCTTACCCTCATCAAATGGTTAAAGCGACTAAGCCAGCAGCACCCTTAAGGTATGCTACAAAAAATACAAAATACAAATTAAAAGCGTTGAAAGAAAAGGAAAAGGCATAGACATTTATTTAACGTCTTATGGCAACAACTTATCGCCACTGTGTGTGTGTCAAGACAGCAACTCTTTGACAACGGCCGCACAGACAGGCCTCGATAACATCTCAACTATTTTTACTTAGTTATTTAGCAAACGAATTAACGTTAAATGGTTTTTCGCTGTCGGTTGAGCAACTTGCTTTGCTTATAAGCAAAATGTGTTAGACACGTTGTTGGGTCGGTGGTGAACGTTTTTAAAAAAATGTTGTTCATCAATGGTTCTGCCTTTTAGCTCAACTAATGCATAACTCTGGCCGCAGCTATTTTATATGTCATAGCTTAGTGTAAATTGGTTTTCTTTTACAACCTTTACTTTTTGCGTCACTTTGCCGCATTTAACTTTCAAGAAATAATTCAACTTCTGCGCTTCTTTTTCTTACTACACCTGTAGTTAAGCTGGCCGCACAACAGTTGATAAATTAGTGGCAATATAGTAGCAACAGCAGATTTCATTAATGTTATACAACATGGCGTATACGCAACTAAGTCATTTGCAAATGTTACTGATTAACATGAATTTTGCATAAGCACAAATTTGTTATAGCGTGCTTAGTGTGAGTTAAAGCGTTAGTTTAGTTTGCTGCGTGTATAAACAATTTAAATATTTTGTTACTTTTGACCATGTCATTATTACGTAGAAATTGTTCTTTAGGGACATTGTCAGAAAATAAACGAACAAATTTTGGCTAGCTTGACGTGCGCAGTTCTTGTAAATTTATTTCAATTAATTGTATAATTATGCAAAAAAAAAACCATGCACTAATTGCTTTGAAATTGTTAATGTAGCAAACAGCTGACGTGCGCGCCAAGTTAAGGTTTGCATAGCTTGTTTGTAATCAACACGGATGCTTGCTGCTTGTTTGTTATCGTTTGCCTAATTACGGTGGCACAACAGGCAGGCCAGCATACTACTTATGTACAATGCACACACTCTGTGTTGATTACCGATAAACTTCTTACTTGTTTGCCCTTTTGTATTTTAGATTACAAGTGTGACTTACCCGCACTTGTTGATGCGCTACAATAAACACATACACGCACACACTTGCTTAAAACTTACGCTTTGTATACGTTTTCTTTAACACTTTCTCTCGCACACTTACGTACTATTGATATCCTTCGCGCTGCACAAGCTTTGATTTTAGCAATCGCAATTATTTGTTTGGTTACGCTTAGCTAATTCGCTTGTAAGCGTAAGCTGACAACAACAACAGCAACAATTTCAACAGCAACAGCAACAATTGACAGCTTGCAGAATCTTATTTGTTAATTGGTTTGCTGGTTTGCTGGTTTGGTACTTTGGTCGATGATTTGCTGCTAATTTTATTGCTGCATTATTGGTAAGTGATTGCTTTGATTGCTAATGGTTAAATGGTTTGCTTGTCAGCTTACAAAGCTGCTTGAGTGTGTTGGTAATTAGTATTTTGAACTGTCAATGTTTGATAGCAAATCTGTTTGCTAATTTGAAGTTATTGGACAAGCCTTGATTGCTTGCTAATAAAATTTGTTGACTCAGCATCGAATACATGACACTTTACATAATTAAAATATAAAAATACATTACTTTATATGCAATAATTTCCGAGAGTATAGTGAATTGAATTGAATTGAAATAATGCATGTGCATTTGGCTTACTTACCAATGCTTTTATCAATTACATGTATCAAATACAAAGTACGGTTTTCGGCTTAATGACACGTACGCCGACAAGCGACAGGAAAATAAAATGTAAATAACAAAGGCGTAAACATTTTGCTTATGACATGTTACAAAGCGACAGACGGACAACCGAAGAAGCCAAGCCAAGTCAGGTTGCCTTTTCTTTTTTGTGAATCATACAATGGCGTATTAGCACTAATATGACAGCGTGTGTGTGTGCGTGTGTGTGAGTGTGTATGGCAGCGAACACATTGTATGACATGCATGTAATTTCTTTGTCATATGTAATATGACAAAAATTCACACGCGGCTTTTATTTGCAACAACTTTGGCTTTGACACTTTTGTTCGCTGTTGTCTCGTTTTTTGGCCATTGTTTGTACTGTTGTTGTTGGCTGACACGCTGGTTTTTTTTTTTCCAGCTTGTGCTTAATTTTCATGCAGTAACAAAAATGACGGCAGGTGAATAACAACTGCCGCCGCTGGCGTAGTCTATCGGCAAGGTGGCAACATAAAGAGCGACTCAACAAAATGAAATGTTATCGACCGAGCGTGTGTGTATGAGTGATGAGTCTCGGTGCATGGTAATGAGTTGAGTTGAGGTGAGATGAGTGTGTGTGTGTGCGTGTATAATGATCGCTAATGGTTGTGCGTGACAGGGTGGTGTGTGTGTGCCTAATGATGCAAAAATGTCTTACTTGTGTGTTTTGACGATATGAATGCCTTTCGGTTTGTTAATGCCCCATGACGATGGCATACGGTGTATGCAACAAACATTTGTAACAATATAGTCTTCTAATCATTCAGCCTAGAAGGGCGCAATGAATGATTAGAAATCAATAAAGCATAGTCTTATGTTATGCTGCGCTGCCTTATACTCTTAAGCATTCTAGCGCTCAAAATCAAAAACAAACTGCACTTCATTTGCAAAACTTACGTTGTCTATCAATAAAGAATAGTCTTATGTTATGCTGCGCTGCTTTATACTCTTATGCTTTCTAGCGCTCAAGCTCAACCACAAACTACACTTCATTTGCCAAACTTACGTTATCTATCAATATAGCATGATCTTATGTCATGCTGTGCTACGTTATACTCTTATGCAGTCTAGCGCTCAAAATCAAAAAGAAACTGGACTACATTTGCGTCAAACGGCGCGTTGTTTTAAATTCAATTAATTATAAGATACTTTTACAAAGCAAACGAAAACAACAACTACTAAGCTACAAACTGTTTGGCACTAATTTCTCAATAGAATTACGAGTACAACAAATAAATTAGTACTTATTCATATTAAGCAAAGTCGCAAAGCTGCTAAACATAAACGTAAGCCGAATATGTGCTAGAATTCATTCTTCAAGAGTTGAAAGCGAAAAATCTTTTAATTATTTTAAAAGACAAATTAATTCCAATTTTGCCATGTTTACAAAAATATGCATATTTTTTTCAGCCTTTTTTATATTCTCTTAAGCACTTTTCTATTGAAAATGACTAACAGACAAAAAGAAGACAATAGAATCGAAACCAAAACCAAAACTAAAAGCACAAACACTTAAAGAATAAAACTTGCGTTGGCGGCAAGTGTGACAAGTAGTGCGAAACGCACACGAGCCTCCCTGACCAAGCGCAATTACATGCAAGTGTTCCAAGTTAAACAGAGTATGCAAGTACGACCAAAATGCCTCTTAGTCAACGACGCTGGCGTTGGCGTTGAAAGTTGTTTGTTTGTTTGTTTTTTTTTCTTTCTTTTTCAACTTCTTTCGTGTTGCCAGCGTTCAGCTTAATTGTTGTTTACACGCTGCAAGTGCAACGACGTTGAAGCATGCCACAGTGCAAATAACGTAAAGCACTACGAACCACAAATTCTCGTGCTTTTGGTCTTTAAAATTGTTGCTGTTGCCGTTGCCGTTGGTGTTGGTGTTGGTCTTGCTGAAGACGTCAACGTGGCGACAATTTGTCGCGCAACATCAAAGTGTTGAAAGTCTTGTGTTGTCGGCAGTGCAGGCAAAGCAACTTTAGCTTTGCTACTGACTCCTTGAGCTATGCAACACATTTTTTTTTCACTCGTTTTTTTTCCATTAAAGTGTTAACTTTGAGTGTGCGATGCCATTAGCAGAAGTGTCAAAGAACGAGCCAACTAACGAAACGGAAACATTGCAACAAATGAAAGCACAAAGCAGACAACCGAAACAAGTGAGTGAGAATATGTTAACTATTGCCATGGTAATTTTCAATTTACAGTACATGGCATTTTTTTATTAAAAAAAAATATACCAAAAAAAGTGAAATAAAATAAAGTTTTCAAAACAAAAAAAAAAAAAACAAATTGTACAAAAACGCAAAAAGAAACGATATAAAACTTATTTGGGTCTTTTACGCCTCATTGTATGCTAACTAAATAAAGTGAAAACTTTTGGCAGAACGTGCCAAATTGGCATGTAAAGTTTCGCATAATAATTTGCGCATACAAAGGCAACGAAATTGCATTAAATATGCCGCTAATATAATTTTCAATAGCTGTGCATACTTTAAGGCGCAAGCACAAATTGCATTGCATGCACGAATTTTAACCAAAACATGGCAAGACACGCAAACAAAGGCAATAAGACGAAAGTTGTTGTGAGTATAATAAACAACGCGAGGCGGAAGTGTCAGACATCTTGCAATTTATATGTTTACATCTGTGTGTGTGTGTGAACATATGTTCATAATACTTTGTATGAGATGACGGTTCCAATTGTGCGATTCTGCTTGCCAACACAAGTTGAGCTCCAAAAGGCCAAAGTAACTCATAAATGACTCGCAAGTGTCTTAAGAAGATATTCTGGTCTTGAAGCCAAAAATTCAGACGTTTCTCTGCGTTGAATAAAAAAAAGATAAACATGTTTACTAAAAATATTTCTACATAATGTTTACTTGTATTTTAGTAATACAAAATTAATAAAAAAAAAATCATGCAGTGATGAGAAAGTTTGGAGAAATATAGTAACAAAATTCCCTGCAATTGAGGGTTATACAAAATTCGGAGTCAATTGGTTCATTAAAACTGGGGTTGCAATTTCAACCAGTTTCAAGGAAATCGAATTAAAAGTTTCAGGCAACTCAGATATTAATACTCTTCATCCGAGTGCCGAATTTTCGATCATACTCGTACATTGTTTCGTATTCGTTATGATTTTTTAATTTGATTGATTGAAAATGCGCGAACGAATGACCATGTGCTCAATGCGAACATGCAGTTTGAATCAACAAATGATCTATGTTAAGTACAGTTACGCAGTAACATACGTCATTTCAATACGTAGCTGAAACGAGCCCATTTCAACTTCTTACTTCTTCTTATGATTTGTTCATACGTTTAAGCCATATTGTTATAACGAATATGTTTGAACATGCTGTGTGCCTCTTTCGAATCGAACATTCTTCAAACTACATGTATGATGTAAGCAAGCAAGATTTGTTCGTACGCAAAGCAATCGCGTTGGCTGTTCGATCGAAAATGTTCTATGCGTGCTTTTCGTGCTCGATCATACAATTTGCGTTGCGTGTGCACAACTCATGTTCGTTCATACTCGTTGCAATTCTATGCTTCGTACGCAAAGCAATCGCATTGGCTGCTCGATCGAAAATGTTCAATGCTTGCTCGATCATACAATTTTCGTTGCGTGTGCACAACTCATGTTCGTTCATACTCGTTGCAGTTCTATGCTCTTTTTTTTTTCAAAAATATTTACGAAAAAAAAAATGATTTTTAAAAAATTCTTGACCGGAATTAATAAGTTCAAAACGCACATTTTGTTTTTGTAGAAGTTTTTATTTTTTTTTTTTAAGAATTTTTATTTGTTTTACCAAAAAAAAAAAAAACCAAAAATAATAAAGTAAAATAGAATAATATTTCGACAGCTTTAAAAGCAAAAATGCTTACTGCGCATTCGAGTAAAAATGTCGAGCAAGTTGTAATACTTGTTGAATATGGAAAATTCGAGCTTTTTAAACATTTACAACTTGAATGCATTATGCGCTAAGGTAACTAACAACAAACACAGCTAAGTACATCTAAATAGTATATTACAAACATACATACATAATACATCATAATAATAATGCTCTGTTAGCTGATTTTTATGTCTTTGGGTTTTTTTATTTTAGTTTTTAGTTTTTTGTTTATGTTTTTGTTTTTCATTTTGTTGCCACTCAGCGAGCAAACACAAAAAAGCATAAATAAATTTTTTAAAATTTATGTTTTCCTTTATGCATTTAATACTATAATTTTATGTTTATTTGGTTTGTTTCTGTGTTTTTTTTTTACATTTATTTGCTAGAATTTCAAAATGCTTTCAAGAACAAAAGCTCATCTAAGTGCGAATGCCAACGCGGTCGCTTGTTTAAGTATTAAATATTAAGTACATGATGTTGATGATGCGTACATTTTGTATTTTGTTATTGTTGCTTTAGGTACAATGACAGTTGTCACTTTAGGTCGTGTGTGTGTGTGTGTGTGTGTGTGTGTGATATGGCATGAGTTGCTTTTGTTTTGTAGTTTCTTGGTTTCATTCTTACTTGTGCATGTATTATGCAAGGTACAAGTTCAATTTTTTTCTACACTTTAATAGCAGAGAAAAAAAAAACTAAACTCTTGAGCGCATTTGTAAATTATAAAATAGTTACAGTGTTACACCCTGTATGACAGCTTAAAATGCTAAGTACATGAAACTATGTAAAATAGTTGATTATTTATCATTGTTACATATTTATTAATGTTTATATTATTTATATTTATATTTCCTTCCGAAAATTGGCCTCACATAACCGTTCAATTTGTTGCTGTCGTTTGTCTATCGCTCCACTTGATTGCTTCACTCTCGTCTTGTTGGTTTTAGCATTCATCATCGGTTATTGTGTAACTGCCACGAAAATCACTCAGCGGTGTCGCATTTTGCGTTGATGGCGTCATTAGCGGCGCGCCTTGAAAGGATATTGCCAGCGGTAGTGCTGATGGCGCACAGAGACTCAAAGCGCTGCGTCCTTCGGTTACAGAGCGATAACGTAATGGTCGACCGGAGCTGTAAATGGTGTAGGGTATTGAGAAGGTATTATTTTTGAGTATTTTATGATAAATATTTAAATATTTTTATTGTAAATTTATATGTGTTTTTTACTTTAAGTTATTATAATTAAGATTTCTGTCTTAAAAATTTTTTTCAAAACGGTTTCTATCGTAGCTAAAAAACTACTTAGCTTTTTGGCTGATTTCTATTTTTAATTTAGAGAGTATTTAATTTTCTGAAGGTTCATACTTTCAAGATCAAGAAATGAGTTGAGCTTGATGAGCACCTTTCCTTACATTCCTAATTAAAAGTTAACTGTTCTGAGCATTCAATATTTTATCTTACTTTGCTTTAGAGCACACATTCATTTCGTTGCAACAACAAAAGCGTAAAAAAAACGAAACTTTTTTGTACTCGCACATATTGAAAAATCAATCATACGTCACGTTGCACTTTAACAAACAACCGTTCGTGCATTCAATACAATATGAAACTCTTTATTTTGTTTACAAAAACTAAAGAACAAAATGAAAAATTCGATACTCAAAATGAATGGTGATGGCGAAAAAAGTGAATATATCAAAAAACCGCAAAACTATAAATTACAACTCGTAAAAAGTTGTTAGTACTGTGGCACACACATACACATTGCGCAAATACACACACACACACACACACATACACACAACTTACCGCTCGCAATTGCATTTAAGGAGACGTATGAAGGCCGCACGAAAAGTCCGATTGAAAATTGTGTAAATGATTGGATTGATCGTTGATGAAACATAACCGAGCCAAAGGCATGTGTTGACGACATGTTCGGGCACCTCACATTCCGGACATGCGGCAAACAGTATGTTCAATATGAAAAAAGGTGACCAGCATAGCACAAATGTAAAGAAGACCAAGCCGAGCACTTTGGTGGCCTTCTGTTCGGTGGCCACGGCATTCGCTGATAAATTGTTGCGTTTATTGCGATTGTTCAGAAAACTGCAAACAACAACAATAATAGAACACAATAACAACAATATAGTGTAAAATGCATAAAAAGTTACCGCAATATTGAATTATGAATTTTTTAACAAGCTGAAATGAAAATTTTAATAAAATTGCTTTCTGCAAAGCAAATTTTTTTTTGTTTTTAATTGGTTTTTTTCATTGAAAATTTATTATCTGTTTTTCCTTTTTTTTTTTGTTGGTTTGCTTTTGAGCATGTTTATCAAACGCAAGCACTTCACTCAGTTTCACACAACTGAATTTGTTCATTCATTTTATGTACTTTTTTTTTTGGTATTATTTTTTTTTTTTGGTTTTTTCATTTGCACTTACCGCAGATTCAATGTCGGCGTTGCCACACGATTCAATGCGAATTTGAATGGCCGCAGTTTGTGGCGTCTGGTCTCGCGGCTAATGGAATCTGGCGTTTGTGTTGCCTGCTCGCAGGTGCGCAGTAGATGATTGCTACCGCCGCCGCCGCCGACGCCACCGCACATTTGGCTCTGTACCGTTGCAATGCTAACAATGTTGCCAGGTGTTGTTGTTGCTGTTGTTGCTGCTGCTGCTGTGGTTGTTGTTGTTGCGGGATTAATGCCGCTGGTGCCATTGGTTGCGTAACCAAGTTGCGGCTGTGAGCTGCTAACGCGCACCGAGGCACGTCGATTTGGATGACTGCAGTTTAGGCATTAGAAAGAGAAGTATGCATGAAAATTGTTTCTTATGCTTGCAGGCTGAAATTACTTAGCTATGAGTATCTTACACACACACACAACTTTCATGTACGCCTTACAGATTTATTTCACAATTTTCATTTTCATTTTTCATTTTTCGTTTAACATTTTTTGTTTTTTCTTTTTCATTTTAGATTTTGCGCCGCATTTGTTATTCGACATGGTGTAAGCTGCTTGTGCCATTTGCCGGAAATTGTCTTTTAATGTAATGAAAAAAGCGAGAACGAGCGTGAAAAGCGAAAACGTTTTTCAGTTGGTTTTGGTTTAATTGCCTTGGCAGTTGTGCGTTTTGAACTTGTAGGTTGAAATGACTATGAAGATTTTAAATATTGTAAGAAATTTTGCTTAAACAATTCATTTAATTCTTCTACTTGTATGTATGACACAGATTTCTTCAACAATAGTGTTGTAATTTATGTATTTTCCCCTCTTTTTTTTCGCATTCAAAAGACAAAGAAAATCTCCGTGTAATTAATTTCAATTAAAGCACAATTAAGCATTTAGTTTTGACATAATTTTGTGCTTTCATATAAAACAAAGCACCGCAAACATGCAACGTGGCGTATGCGCATTTTCTTATGTACGCACATAAATCACTCATACGTCATGTTTGGCGTATATATGTGGCTGCTTGTTCTAACTAAGCAAAAAATAATACAATACATGACAACATGTGCGCATCTTTTGCTTGCTTGTGTTTTAGTGCTTTTGACATGTGTCTTTAAAAAAAAAACAACACATTTTGCAGCATCATGCCGAGTAAAGCTCAACAAAGTTGAAACATTACATTTGTGGCTATTGCTGTCAAATATGTAAGCTAACATTCTGCACTCTACATACTTGACCACCGTATGCACAAAGAAGAATTGACTGCAATTCAAATCTAAAGCCAAGTCAAGTTGCAAGATATGCCAAGAATGCTGTACAGCGCACAAACAGCAGGACTTCGAATACATAAACCACAAAATTATAATATGGTAAAGGCAAACATTTCAGTTTGATGTCATTTTATTTTCTGCTACTTGAAATTGGGAATGTAAAGCAGCGCCATCTAGCGTTGGAATTTTTTTTCTTATTTATTTAAGGCTTGGCTTTTGTTTTTATTTATATTTCATTGCGTAACAAGCACGAAAAAAAAAAGGCAATCGTATAAATGTCACGTTTATGCGCTTTGACGGATTTTCGTGTAAACAACTTTTCGCATAAATAAATGAATTTCCATGGAATTTTTCGTTGCTCAATAGAAACTTTAATATAAGTTGGTCAATCCCGTAGGTGTTTGTATTTCTTTCATGCTTCATGCATGCGCTTTCAAGTGAAAGACAAAAAAAAAAAAACTAATTTCATAATAAAAAAACTTTGCTGTGCGCAAATAACCAAGCAGCAAACTTTGGCTAAAATTATTAGTTTTCATTAGTTTGTGACTTGAATTTTATGCTATCGCATTGCTGAAACAAATAACACATGACATCTTTGCGGTGTTTGGCAAAGTCATGTGCGTGTCTAAGTTCTGGCACGTGCACGTGTCTTCTTGTCTTTGGCAAATTGAATAACTTTTCGCATGTGAGATTTACTTAAAGCGTGAAAGGCTTTGCGTTGTCAAAGTGCATTAATGAATGGCGTTTTATTAATGAACATTGTGTGTTTGCTCATGTGCTGAAGCAGCTGAAACCATATTGACCCAATTGTGTGGCCGGGCGTCAATGAAGTTGTCCTTGACCGTAAGTGTCTTGTTTGTTTGTGGCACTTCAATGTCGTATAATTTAAGCCGTGTTTGGTTTCGCTTACAAGCCACAATAGCAAAAGAAGTGCAGGAAGCAACATAAAATAAAAATCTTTGAAAAGCTAAAAAACAAATCTCAATTTGTTTTAATACTAAGCCAAGCCAAGGCAACCAAGCCAAGCTGAGCCAACGTAGCTTCATCATGCCAAAACCAACTTTGCACTCTAAATTGTTCGAAATTATGCAAATTCATGCGAAAGTAGTCGGCATAAGTCCTTTGGTCGTTATGACTGTCTGTTCGCCGCCATTGTGTTTTTCACAGTGAATGCCTGTGTGTATGTGTGTGTGTGAGTGTGTTGTTTTTTCTGTTTTGTGTGTAAAACAAATGTAATAAATTTAAAAGCTTGTATGCTCAAGAGATAATAAATGTCTTAAGGTATCAGTGCCGGCAACAGCGAAGGCGTTATAAGCTATACGCCCATAGCTATGCAACACAAAATCATTGCACACGCGTTGCCAAATATGCGTCAAAGGAAAAAAATAAAAAACAATATTGGCACACATGTATTTATGATTTATGGCATTTTTAAGTTTAATTGTATTCGACGCATAAATATATGTAATAATTCTTTTCTGCTTTAATGGCATGAATTTGCTATAGCTCATTAAAATGCATGTGTCACATGGTTTACATACTTTTGGTACTAAAAATATGCCTTTGGTCATAAAAGCAGAATTAACCACCATTAAATTGCTTTTCTTCCTTCAAGTCAAACCTAAAAATTGCAGACTACTTATTAGAAATGTGTGTCGAAAATCGTGAAAAAATTTAATTTTGGCATTTGAGCAAAAATTCTGGTCTTTCAAAAATAGAACTGAAGAAAAAAAATATGACACTATTACTCTTATGTTACATGGCATAACACAGCACATACGTCAGTCTAGCGTATAAACTTGAACAACGTGCGAAATGCCATTTGTAATCTTTATAAATTCTAAGCAGACATTAAAACTACGAGTATTGTTATAATGTGTTTATAAAACTGTATTAATTGCGGTCTGTGGTTGCGTGTAATGAGTGCAAACCGCTGCATGCAAATGTAATACGCATTTTTTATGCATGTCTGTAACTTCATCAGCATAAAGTCAGCACAAAAAAAAAACCCAAAAAAAAAAATATCTAAAATAAAATTAAAACTGTTGCCACACAATGCAGCATTAAATGGAAGACAACAACGAATATTTATGAGGTTTTTAATTGCACGCAGCGACGTACAATGAGTTGCACTAACACAATTACACACAGCTGCACACACAACACATGTACACATACACATACTCATGCACTATGCCGGGCATTTTAAAATAAATTGTGTTAATTTATTTATTTATTTTTTTATTTTTTTAATGAACAAACGCAATTGTTGTGAAAATTTAATTAAATTGTTTTTAAGTTGGCGCCTTGAGTTATGCAATAATATTTTGCTAACCATAGTAAGGTTGTCATAATGAGTCGCAATAATGCTTATCAAACTAATTAGCAGCGCACGATTAACATTTGCGCTGTCACTCACACACATACACACACACAAATATACACTTACCTATCCAGCAGATTAGGGTTGCCACCATGCTTGCGCCAGAAGCTATTTTGCTGCTGTGTGTTTGTGGGTTGCGTACGCGTCAAACAATTCGATTTGTGTCGCATCGAAGACGATGACGAATGATGTCGCAATATGCCTTTGCCCGTTGAGCCGCTAAACCGGAAACTGTTGCGTCCACTTCCGCTGCCAAGACTACCACCATCGCCACCACCACCGCCATTGCCATTGCCATGACTGTTATTCTCATTAATGTAATTCACCGTTGAGAGCGTAATACTTTTGCTGCTCTTGTTGCTGTGCGTACGCTGGCGTGGCTTATCATGGCAATCGTCACGTTCATTGTTGTCTCTGCCATGGCTGCGACCGACGCTGATGCCGCTGCCGCTGCCAATGCTGCTGCCGGTATTGCAGCCTTTATTATTGAAATTGCGATTTGTGTCGCCAACGCAATATTTGTTGAAATTATTGCTTGAGAAACTGCTGTGCATTTGCAGCTGCTGTTGGCTATGCTGCGGTCGTATCGTGAAGCGACCGCCCAGTCTGCTTGTTCGTAAAAATGAGCATAAATAATTGCATAATAAAGTTAATTTTGTTTTAGTTAGTTTAGTTTGTCATTGAATGAAAAAAAAAAAAACATGCCTGCTCTACTTGTATGTTTGGCTGTGTGTGTGAAGGTTTTCCTTTTTTTCTTTTCTTTCTATTTTTCAAATCATTGCATTTTGCCACTGCTCAACAGCTTTGTTACTTGGTTGCCTTGCGCTGCATTCATGACATTTATGAATAATTTATCGATATTGATTTCTTTGCGCGTTGTTAAATGCTTGCAGCAAGTCAAACCAACATGACAGCGACTGCGATTGCGTTGGTTAACAGCAGCGGCCATTCGAAGGTGCCAAGTTTTGCCCTGAGGTTCTAATGCAACTAATTGGAATTATTTGTGTGGAAATTGTGTGCGAAAAAAAAAAAGGAAATTGCAGAAAATTGTCATAGCACGAGCTTTGAATAAACGTTTGAAGGAGCAATATGAGCAAAAAAAGTTCATATGCCAATCGATTGGACGGAAAGTTAATTAAAGTCTTTAAAAGTCTGACATCTTCTCTGACAGAGCTTTTTTTTTTAAATCCCGTTTGTTCTTTGTTTTTTTTTTTTTTGTTGTGTCTGCAAATCTTTCCAGTTCGGTGGCTTAATTTGTGTTACATGTTTTGTTTTTGGTTTTTTTGTATTTTTTTTTATGACCTTGTCTAACATAACGCGTTAAAAACTCACCGTCTGAAAAGCTCACTTTCGGGATGCTCGGCGGCAAAACGCGCCTTTTTGCGCAACAAGGGTATTGTTAAAGCATACGTGGTGACCATCATCAGCATAGGTATGTAGAAGGCGACCAATGAGCCAAAGACAAAGAATGCGCGATTGTTTATGACACAAACATTTGGCTTTGGCATTATGTTCTTTGTGTTGACAAGACCTGCAATAAAGTAGCATTTTGTTAAAGACAACGAAAAAAAATGGTTATGATATTTGTTTTTTTTTTTTTTTTTTGTTCTTTTTTATTTTTTATTTTTGTTTATTTTTTTTTTTTTGTTTTTTTTTATTTTTTTTTTGTGTTTTTTATTTTTTGTTTTTTTTTTTTTTTTTTATAACATATCTAGAACGCACCCAATACGGTAATGGAGCTGGAGACCATCATGGCCATTACCCAAACAATGGCGATTTTAATGCCGGCCAAACGTTTCGTCGAACGATGCCGCGAACCAAGCGGATTTCTTATGCCCAAGTAACGACCCAGACTTATGAAGCACATGTGCAAAATGCTCGACGAACAGGCCAAGACATCGCAGGTCACATAAATGTTGCACCACGTAAAGCCAAGCGGCCAATATCCTGTAACGGGAAATCGAAATGGAACTTTATTGTCAGTTTTTGTGCGCATCGCATGGTTGAGTTAGTTAGTGAAGGACGTTGGGCAGTATGGAAGCACTGATTGAGTGCGCAGATTAAAATTTGCGGTGAGCTTATGATGTAAAGCGCGTCTTTCCAAAGGGCTGAGTGCACTTTTGTATCATTTTTTTTTCTATGATTTGATTTATTTTAGTAGAATTTAAGATAGAGCTAAATAAAAAAAAAGAGTCTGTCAAGCACTTAAAACAATATACGGCCTGACTGAGCGCAAGTAAGCTTAATAAAAGCAAGGCACAATTGCATGCAAATCGGGGATAATTGAAAATGAAATGAAAATGGTAAATGACATTGTTTACTGCGGCGATTGGCAATAAGTCGGACTGCAGGCCAACAACAACAATAACAATGACAACAACAGAAACTGTGCCGCACACACAGCTTACAGTAACGAGCGAATGCGAGCAAGCGAAAATACGAATGATAAAGTCAAATGGCGAACGGATGTTAGCGTGCACTTCCGTTGGTAATGTGGCAGGAACTAAGTCGTAATGTAATGTCTTGCACATCATGTAATGCCTTAATGGCAATTCTTATGCAAAGGAAGCTGAAAAAAAAACGGTTGTAAAAAGAAAGGGCTGGAACTTTTGAGTCTAAAGCGGCAACAAAATATCAAATTACTTTAAATAAAAAACTTTACTTCACTTTACTTTGCTGTGTCCTTAATGGCGCAACAAACAAGTACATTCGTGTAACAAATAACTTGTTGTTTATTTAAAGTTTTAGCTAAAATACTTGTAATTTACACAAACTTCTCGCTTGAATGCGCGCAATTTGTTATTTAACTTTCGGCGTGTGTGTGCGGCATATGTTAGCATGTACACACACACACAGACACACACACACACGCTCAGAGACCGCTAAGACAATGCCGTGCTCGGCGAACAAAGTAATTTTTCGTTTAGACTTTCGTGTTATCAAACGTGAAATCTGTTGAAGCTCATTTAAAATAAGGTTTGTACTTATTTTGCCCAACTTTCCATTTAGGTTAACTTTCTGGTCGGCACTTAAGCTTGACGTTTATTATCCAATGCTATGCCATGCTTATTTTTGCATACTTTTTGGCGTTTTGCTGCTGCTTGAGCCGTTAGCGTAGTAAACATTATAATATTACTAAAAGCCTCGAGTGTTCTCGCTTTCTTGCCAAACAATTATGCGCGCGGCAAAGTGAGTGTTTTTTCTATATTATTTTTTTTCGCCATTTTACTTTTTTTTTATTTTGAATGCTTGCGTGTTTCGTAAGTTGTAATTTTGAGTTTTACTCTTTTCTCCATTTTTTTTTTTTTACTTTTTTTTCGGTTTCCTTTGTTTGCCTGAAAATTGTTATTTTTTGTTTTAAAGTACCATTAAAAATTATTTTGAATTCGCTTGGCTGTGGTTTAAGGTTAAATTAATTTGTTTGAATTGAAATTTATGTTTAATATTTTTTTTTTGGCTAATTTTGTTAATTACATTTATTTGCGGTTGCCTAAAAGTATGCTTGGCTTTTTTTTTTATTGAGTAAATTATGTTTAGCCAACAATAATCTTATTTCTCAGCATTTTAACACAATTTGTGCTTGAATTAAGGCTTTTTTAAGGCTCTTTACGTTCTTATAGCCGAGCAGTCAACTGTAATTTGACATGAACATGTCCATGTGTGTGCGCCTGTCAATTTCGTTCAACCTGTAAAAACATGAATGCGCTGTGACATTTAACAAACTGCATTAAGCATTTTAACAACTTTCATGCTAAATGAACGCACATGTTTATGTGTCAGAGATGTAATAAAATCACTTTGCCAGCACGTAAAACTCAGAAAAACGAATTTAAAGAAAGCATAAAGTGGCATGAGTAATCAACAGTGAACAGCGCATTAAAGCAGCCAACATTGATGTGGGGTCAGCGTTGTGTAGACGTGCCTGTAAGCCTACCAAACAGACTTGAGTGCCTGTTAACATTATGTGGGTCCGTGTGTGTGTGTGTGTGTGTGTAATTGAAAGTGTTAGGTGTCAAACACAGCAGTGCAGACGGCTGAACAAAAACAAAGCAGCAAAAAACAACAACAACAATAATAAAAATAATTCTCAATGCTTATGTGTAAACATACACATCGACACACATATACATATACATACATATATGCATAAACACACGCACATATGTAAAATGCCACTTGAGTCAACTGTGCGTATGCGTAATAAATAAATTCTTGTGTAAATGACATGTAAGAAGGATCAGCCACACTTGTGTGCGTGCGTCCGTGCGTGTTCTGTGTGAAATGTGTTTGTATAAGTACACATTTGGGCACTCAATTAGCAAAGGGAAACTCACACAAAATAAAATCGCATATAAACTATTTTGTGTGTGTTTGAGCGCAATTTGTACTCATTTATAGAAAATGGCCACTAAAAGCTGAGTAATTGCGCCGCTGTTGATTTTCATCTGTTACATTTCTGTCGCAATTTTGGGTTAAACATGTTACACACACACACACACGCACACATATATAAGCAAACGTCATGTTAAGAGACCAAATGGTTATAAATATGCCAAGGCTTCTTCTATTTTTTTTGAAGGGAAACCATTAAATAAAAGTCAAGCTGAATAAAAGTCAACGTCGTGTCGTGTGTTCGATAAAAAGCCATAGCGCATGGCAAAGCTATTAAGACGCATTTAAATGTGTTTATCTCAAGCTCAACACTTATTCATATACAAATATACCATAGAAGTAAGCATGTTTGTATCTAGATACATATGTGTCCGTATTCATATAGGTTGGTGTTTAAGTGCATGTCCTTGCGCGCTGTCACAGCTGTCAAGTTGGCTTAATTGTAGCACAAATACAACGAATACATTGAAATTTTGCTTATCTTTATAGGTGACTTGCTGACTAGCTGCTTCATTCAGATTGGCTTCAACATACCATATAAGAATTTATCACTAATGGCATGACTTTAAGCGCATCGCTCATGTGTGCGTATGCCACAATGAATGTCAACGTTGGCTCTGACTCAACGGCTTACAATGTTTTAATAATAAGACAAAGACTTAATAAAAATGTATTTTATTGCCGACATGCGTGAGTTTTATTGTTGTCAATGTATTGCATGTGAAAGTTGAAGTCATCTGAAGATGAAGCGTAAAAGTATTAAAAAGTATTAAGAATGCTGAGAGAGCAAGCAATTAAATTAAGTACATTGAATGAAGCGCATTAAATTTGATGAACTCAAAAGATTTTGAAATATTTATTAATACTTTGTTGCGTCCAAATAAATAAACTGAGCAATATAAATTTGTTATTTTTGTTGTTTTAATTTAATCAAAAATTCTTTAATACTTTTCAATGATTGATTCAAATAAAAATATAAGCAGAAAATCATAATAATAAAATGAAAATCCGTGTAAAATATGAATGAGTTCACTCAAAAACAACGCTGGAAAAAATATTTTTGTTCAAAACAATTAAAATTATTAATTGTTAAAAATCAATCTTGGCACTCAAATCGAATATCACGCAATTGAAAGATATACAAAAATATACAAACAAATTTTAAATGTATTCTATTTTCAACAAAAATATTTTATGCAATTTTTAATAAGCGAAAAATTATTGAAAAAATATGTTAGAATTGCACAAATACATGATTCGCAGATTGTTGAAAATATGATTTATTAAAAGTTGAATTAAAATTGCAACGCAAAATGGAATATCAAATAAAATGAGAAAAACAAAAAGCTCATGTTGAAGTATTATTTTAACGAAAGAATGAAATTTTCTCCATTTGCCGGAAACTCGCATAAAAGAAGTGAAAAAAATGTAAGCCAGTAATGTTTAGACAGCTGCAGTTGCAATATAAAATCACAAGAGAAAATAACAAAAGAAGCCAAAAAAAAAATTATATTAATAAGTTGGGTGTAGAAAAATTGGCTATGCCAAAGATAAAATGCGCTTCACTAAACCTTTTAAAATAGTATGTGGAAAAAAGGTTTTGAAAGTTCAAAGCTACTCTCCTTTTGTAGAGTTGGCCTTAAGGTTAGACCAAGTTAGAATTTGAAAAAAAAATATTTTATTTTAGTAGTATATTTCAAAAGAACATATTCTCCGAAAATTCCAGACAAATCGAAGTATCCATTTTTATAAAAATCGAAATTTTTCAAAACTCTTCGTTTATTTCTGTTTTTATTTTTATAGTACCGATGATCTAGTGACGTGCTAGTTTGATCAACAGAGGTTTTTTTATTTTTGCTTAAGGTAATTACACATACATATGTTTAAAACGGTCTAGAAATTTTCCAGATCTTCACATTTTTGATACAGACTTTCATTGTTTTAGTTAGATAGACAAATAGACAGACAGATAGTCAGACAGACATGGCTTTATTGATACATCATCTTATGCTCAATTAATTTATATACAATTAATGCATAAACTTTATAGTAATCTGACATGCTGTACATATAAAGTGTAAGGAATTCTAAATAAAATAAAAAAAATAACAAAACACCCACACACACACACACACATGCACTTCAAGCAGTGCGCAAATAAATTGTAGCAAAAGTGAAGGCATGCAACAAAAAAGGAAGTCTGCAAGTCTTACGCAGTGATTGAACAATGATTTGGCGTGGTTGGCTTCTTAAGTTAAGCAACGATTCATTTCTATGATCTTTATAAGGGTTATATTCTATTATATTATATTGCAAATGTATATTCATGTCTTTTGAGTCTTTTGTAGATAAATAAGCAAACAATATGTTTTGCTGGCAATTACATTCAGTAAGCATCTTCTAACAAGCCAACCATGCATTTGCATAGCCAAGTGAACCGAGTGACGCGTCTGTTCATAATATTGCAGCCATAATGTGCGCACATTTTGATTACATTATAATTTTTCGCACACATTTCGCTTATGTTTTTTGTTGTTGTTTAATAAAATGCCAAATGAAATCATTTTGCCAATAATATGCATAAATTATTTGTACTAAAAGACAAACGTAAACTTACCTAAAAACGCCGGTATTGCGCCCATGGGCATAACGAAAAGGCTCACAAGCAAATCGGCAATGGCCAATGAGAATAGAAAATAGTTGGTAACATTTTGTAATTTTCGATCGAGCGCAACGGCCAAACAAACAAGTATGTTGCCCAAGCCGCCGGCAAAGATAAAGAATATCACAAACAGAAAAAGCCATTCATAGCCGCTGCTGCCGCTGCCGCTGCCGCCCGTGCGTTGTGCGCCAAAGTCAGCGAGTGTTGGTGACGTTGATGCGATGTCATGCATATTGTTCAAACTGTAGTTGGCCAACAAATCGAGCCCGTTGGCGGTTAAATTTTCTGTTGCTATTGTTGTTGCATTCATGGCGAATGTCTCCCATGACCAAATGCCGTTGCCATCAACAAGGTTGATGTGATAGTTTTCATTGATGTCAACCATGTCGGATAACCAACTTGTGTTGTTGTTGTTGTTGCTGTTGTTGTTATTGCTGCTGCTGGTGTCGTTAAAAGTTGTTGCTGTTGTTGCTGTTGGCGTGTTTATTGCTGCAATTAAGTCGCCAACATTTGCGCGCAGATAACACAAAAGCTCATCTAATACTGTATCATTGTTGTTGTAGTCCAGCCCAACAGTTGTGGCATTTGCATTATAAGGTGTTCGCACTGTACCAACAACATCAACATCGACATCAATATCAACATCATCGTATGCATTGCTGCCACAAAACAATATTGTTTGCGCACAGGCAGCCGCTTTTTGATTAAGGCTTAAACTAACGATATCACTACTGACGTTATCACTTAGACTAGTATGACTGCTATTGCTGCTGCTGTTGTTGTTGTTGTTGTTGTTGTGGAGTTCTGTGATTGCCAATTGAAATTTAGCAATCGGTTCTTGTACATGTTGCAACAACACTTTCATGTGCATAAGACAATCTGCCGTTGCATTTGCTTGTTGGTTGTGCAACTCTGCTGCTGTTGTTGTTGTTGTTGCTGTTGTTGCTGCTGCTGCTGTCGTTGACATTTCATTGACATTGTCTGTATTTGTACACGCATAAAATGCTGTTTTTCTGAGTCTATCGAATGTTTCGAGTATGCAATGGAATGTGTTGCTTTGCTTTGCCATTTCGTCAACATTGTTGCTGTTGCTGTTGTTGTTGCTGCTGCTGGTACTGTCGTGCGCTTGTGTCTCGTAGGATTCACAACTAATAAACGGTTGCAATACATTGTGTTTTGTTGTTCGTGCAAAATTTGTGGCACAATTGTAAGCTGCTGTTGTTGTTGTTGTTGCTGCTGTCGCTTGCTCGATTTGCGTTGCAATTGTTGTCGCCAACAGTTTATCCGTTGTGGTTGCTTGCATTGCTGTGCTGTTATGTTGTATTGTTGTTGTTGTTGGTCCATGACCAAATATGCTTTGCACATCCATTTCATTCTAAAGCTGTATTTCGCACTTCAAATGCTGCGCCTGCCCCCGCACCGCACCGCACTACCGCGGACTTCGTCGTCGTCGTCGTCTTTATCAAGTTTGTCGTTTAGTTCGAAAATATTTTGTTGAGTTGAGATTTTTGTTTGCCTTTTTTTTTGTTTGCAAATTGAGTTGCTTATAAGCTGCTGTGGTGTTTCCTTCTACCCCGCTTGCACTGGTGCCCTTTCTAATACTTTCGTCTGTTTGTTTATTACTTGAAAGTATTTTCGTGTTAGTTTGTTGCAAACATGCACATGGCTTTACATTGTAATTAATATCACATTTGATCTTCACTAAGCGGATTAGTTCTGCAAAATAGAAAGAGAGAGTGAGTGTGAGAAAGTGTGAGAAAAAACAAAGTTTCAAAATGAGCAAAAGTAATTTGTAAAAGTTTTATGACATTCGTTTTTAAGAGCTTTTTGGCATTTATGTGTGAGATTTCAGTTTAAACCTTTTTTTTTTTCAGTAATAAAATTCTGTAAATATTTGTTTAAGCTGTCTCAGCATAATTATAATCAATCATACGCCGAGTTTGCTTTGGCATTTTGTGCTGAGTGTTGGTTTGTGTAAAATTTGAAATTTTGAACCAAAGAAACCAAAGTTTTTAACACACAAAAGTAAATTTTGTTTCTGCGTTAAATAAGCAATTAAAAAATATGTAATTATTTTTTTTTTGTTGTTGAATTTTCATGCAACGTTACTTTGTTAAGCTCAAATAAAATTTTCCAGCTGAACTTTGACACAAGGAATTTGTAACAGAAGCGTTTTAAAATGCTCAAATATTTCCAACTCAATTTTGGTGCAATCAACCGCAACAAAGCATCAAATGTTGGCTTGCGTGTAGCATGTGCGGCATGTTACTTTTTGCGCAACTTGTCAACTACGTGCAACACATGCAGTCAACTCACACGCACACACACACACACAGCAACATTCTCCGCACTGACAACTGTTTTTTGCATGCCCGAAATGCGCAAATTGTTCTAGCATGCCAAGTCTGTCTTGCATAGTCTCGTATGCGAATTGCTTTGTTGCATTTTCGTTTGTGATTTTATGTGATTTTGTGGTACTTTTGCTTGCAGATTGCCTTCATTTTTATAGCTTACAAATAACAATATAAATATATACATATATTCAGCAAATCGCATATTTTCTAAGCTTAAAACAAAGTTGTTCAAATATTGGCATTTTTCATTTGTATAATTTTTTATTTTCAGTTCAATAGAATATTGTTCGTTTGTTGTCATGGCTTATTTGCAAATATTTGCATTGTTGTTGGCACAAAATTAATTGCAATATTTCCGTTAATATTGTTTAATCGTCGCAGGCAATTTGTTTGCTTAGCTAACTAAGTAAATGCAATTAAAAAAAAGAATGCAATATTTTCGCCTCTGCTGATTAGAACAGTTGAATGTCTATTTGTCTAACAGAGTTGATGATTTAAAGCGCTTTTCAATTTGACATCAAATTGTTTTATGTTGTTGAGCAAGCAATCAAGTTGAAAATAATCAGAAGACTAAAAAGCTTTGAGTATCTTTGACTTCGATTCGGCGAATTAACATATTTCTTTGAACGTTAGACTTTCGCACAAGGCTTTGTGAGTAATGGCAAGGGAAGTTGTGCACTTGAAAAGTATTGAAATGAACTTGTCTTAATTCGGCATATCACAGGTCCTGAGACTTTGCGCGCTTCTACCATATAAACACTGCCGCAAATGTATGCTTAGATATGTCTTGACCGATTTCCCATAAATCACATATAAAATACTCTTTCCAATCGCATTACATACATGAGTTATTTGCACGTGCTCATGGTTGTAGGGCATACAAAAATCGATGTATTTTTTATGTGTTCATATGAGTTTTTATTGAGAAAACATTTTGTCATATGAAGAATGATGACTTTACATAAACGAGTCTTTTATTTTTATTGAAATCGAAAAATGTATCCTTCATTGAAGCGATTCTGTTTCAATAGAAATAAATATTTTGCTAAAAACAAACAATTTTATACGAAAAGTCAATTTTCAAGTATTTCGTATAAAATTGGAAGGGAAAATTTGTTTGTTTGTATATAAATATTATCAATGCAAAACAGTGAATTTCAAGTTGAACAATTGAGTTTTGTTCTAAAGAAATATTATATCTTTTTTATGTTATTTTTTTTAATAAGAAATGATTTCCGTTTTCGTATATAAACATTTTGCATACGAAAGTAGAAAATGATTATAGAAATTGAAAAATTGTTTAATAAATGAATTGTATTAAATTTTAATAAATGAATTTATAAACTCATTTCAGTTTTGTTTTCTAACATTCGAATTGTGTGTGAATAAATTTATAAATTTATTTGAACAAAGCTTAACTTGATCTAAAACCTTTATGAAATATTTCCATACATGTGAAAATCATGCAAAAGTGCATTGCCATATTTGTTGGTTTGTTCGTTGCTATCATGTGTCGTCATGTGTCGGTGCATTTGATGTTATCTAACATTGATCTGCACACCAAAAATGGCAGGTAAACTTTTCATGTTGGCAAATGTATGCAACGCACAACTTCCTGTTTGCATGCATAATAACAACCTGAATAAATGACATAGAAAACAAAAACAAAACGTGAGATGTGCAACAAAATTGAGCTATAAAAATGAAATTTTGTACTTGAATGTTAAATGTGTTGCTTTATCATGCAATTGCCATGTGGCAAGTGTTGTCATAATTTCATGTTTGCGGTGTCAAGTGAAAAATTTCTAAAATGTTCAAAATTATGAAAAACTGACATTTTTGTACATTTTGTGTAAACACAAATGTTACTGTGTATGTGTGTGTGTGTGTGTGTGTGTGTGTGCGTTTACTCACTGGTCTATTAATAATTAAGTTAGCCGTAAGCTAAATGTTAAGGGCTGCCTAACATGCACATGGTGAACAAGGCAAAGGTCAAAGTCGTTTTTCATGTTGCAGTCACGCCTACGTTGAACTATTCAAATGAAATGATGACACAAGCATACGAAGAAAATGTGTGCGCCACCCACGCCAACGCAATTCAACTCGATTCCATTCAGTTGCATTTCACTTGTTTTCTTTCTTGCTACGACAAAGTTATCAGTCTGTGTGTTTGTGTTGTTTTCGCCTTTCAGCTGTCGAGTAAAAATAATTTTCTTTGATATGACAGTTTGATTGTGTGGCATCTTCAAGCGACGCCTCAACGTATTACGACAGCAGCTTTTTGTAAATGATGCCTTTGCTGCTTATATATTGTTTGCTTTTTCTTCTTCTTCTTCGTGCTTGTGGTTGTTCGAAAAAGTGGTTGGCAGTAATGCATTACACAAAGTGAAGATGATAATGTCAAAGACGATTTCAACTTCTTCTCAATACGCAATACAAGCTTTATTATGCTCAAGACTGCACATCAAATTGTCATACTGAACAAAGCCAAAAGAAAAAGCAAAAATAGCATAAAAAAAAACAACATTTTGCGAAAAAAAAACAGACTTTGATTTGAGTTCTTATCTGCACTAATGACATTCTTCTCTCAAATAGTCTTTGCAAAAGTTACAAAACTTTTCTTCTTCAGCGCCCAAAATGCAAAAGAAACAAAAAAAAAAGATAAAAAAAAAAACAAAAAATACAAACAGAGAAAATTGTCTTTGCACTAATTTAACGTACAAGTATCTGCTGAAAATGATGCGGCAAAGATGACAACGCCGAGGCAAAGCAAAATAAGTCGTCAGTCATAATGAGTTTGTTCGGAAGTCATCAACGTTGAGTAATTATTTTGTATGACAAAAGCAGCAAAAGCAACAGTAACCCACCCCTTATTTCGGGGGGGGGTAGCACTTAACAGTGTGGGCTGAGCAGCACGTTTAGTTGAAATTAAGGCAACTTTAATGCTAAAAATAATTACGGCACGTCACTGTCGTTCCAACGACTCAGACATGTGATTGTTGTAGTTTTTTTTTTTTTTTCATGCTATACAAGTATACAAGTTCTGTGTTTCAATTGACTTGTGTTTTGTCTAAAAATATTTGCTATAAGTTGTTGTTGTACTTTTGTTTCATTTAAGCTAAAAATAAAAGCAAATAATGTGAAATGTCAGGCAGAGAACAAAATGCAGAGTTCAACGCGTCGTATAAGTAATATTATTATAGCTTGAAAGCAGACATAAAATTTATTGGTTTTTGCATGAACTAACATAAAAAAGCAACAAGCAAAATATAAATTAATAACTCATTGAAGCGTTTTCGCACGCTCATTCAATATATAATTTTGCTTTGTTGTCGGTTTTTGGTTTTGTTTGTGCCTTGAAAGCGTACAAGCTGACTGGCTCCTGCTCGTGCGCGCTTGAAATTCATTTTGCTTATTATAAACACATAAAAAAGCAGCAGCGTTGCACGCACATGTGTATGAATGAACGAAACGTCGTTTGGTACATTAATTAACTTAATTGCCTTTTAATATGTTGAATAAAGTAATTTGTTTGCAACTTGCAATGCGTTGCATGATGGCCGTCATAAATCAAAGTCTTTTCGGCGCTTCAATTTACGCAATTCGTTTCGTTGACATTAAAATTCAGCATGTGGCAACGAGAACAAAGCGCCTGACAAGCGACATGCAAAAAAAACAATGAAGATGATTCAACAGCGAAATATTTTGGACGAACGCCAGCAAACAATGTCAGCAAACAAATGTGCAGCATAATAGAAAAAAAAGTCTATATGTCTATGTAAATATGACAGTGTATTGTGTTTCATATGTCATCGGCACAAGCAACGTGGAAACACTTTTCATTTTAGGTTTTTTTGGGCAATTTTTTCAATGTACTTTTTTGTAAAAGTGAAAAATGTAATCAAGGAATAAAAAAGAAAATACTTATAAAAAACAAAAAAAAAAGCGTTGGCAAAAATATTTATGAAAGGAAGGCGATTTTTTATGTTATGTTGACAAGCAATTATTTAAAAAATTGCCTCTACAGAACTTTAACAAAATTGGTGAAAATATATTTAAACCAGTCGGGAATTGCAGTCAAAAGTCTAGCTTGACATACTTTTAACTTTTATCTTTAATTTTTAGCTGCTGTTAGACGGCACTTAATCCGCCTACTTTTCAATCAAAACAAACAACTTTTTATTTAATTAAGTAAGCTATAAGTGACACGCCACATTTGATGTTTCTATCTCAAAAGACAAAAGGATATGATTAAAACGACTGCTTTTTTGATACTCAGCAAGAATATATATATACATCTATATATTTTATTAGCCCATTTGTGTGTTGCATTATACAATATATTGTACACGTCACTGCTCATTTTCACTTCTCAAAGACAAATATACATTAAATTTCTTTAAGTTTTGAACGTTCTTGAACATTTAAATCGGCAATGTCAGTTGTACATACAAAATGTTGTAGATTTGATGTCTGGCATCGCTTATGATTGTCATTACACTGTGGACTTTATTCAATTGCATTGCCCTCTTCTTTTATTTGCAACCAATAAGCTTTAAATATAATAATCATTGTTGTTTGTTTACATGAACAACATTTGTGAGATAAGAGCATGATGCAATTATTAATATTAAACAAAGAGTCAATGAGCTTGAGGAGTGCAGGCCGATAAGCGCGGCTCGAGCGAGTTTCTTATAAGAACTGCAAAAAACTCATAAGCTTTAGTTGATTTTGTACAACGGTCAGTGTCGGTTGAAGCCAAATCAAAATGCAATCGTGCGTGAAGTTTTTAATAATTGTTTTACTAAGTGTCGTTGCGCAAACGTCCACCAAAGCGTTGGAGGACTGTAGTGAAGTCAAAAAAGCTAACTTGGATTTCGAAATTGAAAATTCCAAATTAAAATTGGAAAATACACAGTTACAGCTGAAAATATCACAATTGCAATTACAAATCTCATTATTGAAAAGTGACAATTTTAAGTTAAGGTAATCTTTTTGATTAAATAAGTTGGTTAATAAAATGATAAAAAATAAAAAAATTTATTGCAGTGAGCAAAACATGGAATTCTCTACTCAAAAAGAAAACTGCACCGCCTTTGCTGAGAATATTGATGCTGTTTCAGCAAGGTAAGTAAATTTAATAAATATTGCTGGATTCTCCCTATTTTAATGAAATATTTTTCAGTTTGGTGAGTATTCAAAATGATTTAAGGCCCTTATCAGAGCACTTTCATCTGGAAAAGACGAACACTGAACCAGTTGAAGATTTGCTAGCGAAACTCTTAGCCGACAACCAAAAAGTCATGTCAGAGAGGTAAGTATTCTGTTTTAATATTTTCAGCTTACTTTAAAGATCATTTTTATTTATAGCTTCAAATCTATGAAGGAGGAGGTGATAAGCAGAATAACAAACTCAACCGAGAGCCAACAATGTTCGGCGGAGTTGAAAACAGCAAAAGCAGATTTAAGAACTGCGACGACCCAAGCGAACAACACCACAACATTCGTAAGTAATGCCAATGGAAACTATCGCAGCTTATTTTAAAGAATATAATTTTTCAGCTTAAGTACTTGTTTGAATGAGTTGAAAAACTCTGTGAAGCCTAAGCCGCCCAAAAATTGTCAAGAAGCAGCAAAGGGGCGTGTGGGAGTCTTCGACATCCAAATACCGAATTCAAATCTGCCCCCATTCCCCGTATTCTGCGACACTGATAATTGGATGGTTATACTTCGTCGTGTTGATGGAAAAGTTGATTTTCAACGCGGTTGGGCAGATTACAAAAAGGGATTTGGGGATATATCTGAAAATTTCATCATGGGCTTGGAGAAGATGCACCAAATCACAAAGTCACAATGCCACGAGTTGAAAGTCATTGTCGAAGATTTTAACAACAAATCGGGTTATGCCTTATATGATAAATTTGGAATCGATGATGAAAGTAACAGTTATGCTTTGAATGTTTTGGGCGCTTTTTCTGGAGACATTCGTGATGCATTTAGATTTAATACAGGCACGCAGTTTAGCACAATGGATAAAGACAATGATAAGTGGTTGAAGGGCAACTGCGCAATAGAGTTCAGTGGTGGATGGTGGTACAAATTGTGCTCTCTTAGGTAATTTTGGTCCTCTATTTA
Source organism: Phortica magna (assembly GCA_037044515.1). Classification (NCBI taxonomy): domain Eukaryota; kingdom Metazoa; phylum Arthropoda; class Insecta; order Diptera; family Drosophilidae; genus Phortica; species Phortica magna. The sequence continues at coordinate 205 of JBAMBP010003125.1, read as the reverse complement.
ATTTTCTAACTCGTTATAAATGTTCTTTCATCACGTTTTATTTATTGCATTTTACCCTTTTTTTTTTTTGGATTTGTTATTTTTTAACAGCACACTGACGGGTCCATATTTACCTGGTGGTGTGCGCAATGGCAAAGGCTTTGGGTGGCATGTTTGGTACCCATTGAAATATGCCAAAATGATGATAAGGCCGAAATCATGTTAA